>JAODTR010004475.1:0-12038 GCA_025399935.1 Amblyopsis rosae | reverse complement strand
TGGTGCGTGTGTGTGCGTGTGTTTGTGTGTGTGTGTGTGTGTGTGTGTGTGTGTGTGTGTGTGTGTGTGCGACATCTCTTAACACCTGATGAAAATACATGCATATGTTATTGCCAAACCTTTATCATGGGTTGTGTGTGTGTTTGTTCTGTAGTGTGTATTTGTGTACATTTCAAGGACATAGTTCATCCATGTGTGTGTGTGTGTGTGTGTGTGTGTGTGTGTGTGTGTGTGAGGCATATGGAGGAGTCGGCCATTGTTTTTGCCCGGCAGTCATTTAGATGCAACCGATAAGAAGACCATTAGTCTCTGCTTCTGCTCGTTGCCATGACGACCCGTCTCGGGCGAATTAAAGGCACGATGTTCTCAGGTACACAGACCGTATTTGGCTTGAGTTACACCGTCTGTGTGTCAGTTTGGTTGTGAGCAAAGCTATTTCAGTTGATCTCACCTTTCAGTCGTCACGTCAAGTGACACATTATTAAAGTCTATTACCACAGTGTCTCACACACGATTTACACAAAAGAGCAAAGAACATAATGTACTCATAAAGCAGAACAGAAGCATGACATGACCAGTAACGTTAGTGAAACTAAAAGCAACAGTACTTCTCAGCACACGCAGAGAAGACAAAGAAAAGAGTTTGCTTGATATTTGTAGATGTTGAAAAGTGTTGTTAGTGACTAATTGCGGTTCCCCGTCACAATATACAATGCAATACAGGTCTGTGTTCCGCTAAAGTGCTTGCATGCAGCTGTAGCTACCCATCAACACTGTCTCCTGGGAAGATAAACATCTGTACATGCATCTGTCGGTTGTCAACCCGAGCCATGTGATTGTCGGGTGGGATGTTGGTAAGTCACCTTTTAACATGTAAAAAGGCTTTGACGCAACGTATTATTAATGTCCAAGTATACTTTCCGTTGAGAAATGTGTAACAAATGTCATGCACATGTCCGACTGCACTGTGGCCAAACTTTTGGCAATGAATGTCCCGCTGAGCTCACAAATTAGTATTCTAAGCACATACACATTTATTTCCATCAAGTCTATTAAATTCCAGCAATAGTGTGCACGGGAAACAGTTTGTGCACACAGAAGACCTAGTTATAACAACAAATGGCAACAAATATTTTGCATATAGCTTGAGCATTTGTACTACCTGGACGTTTATGATTGTGACACAGGCTAGAACAAGTATAGCCCTATCCTATAATATCAGGCAAAACAGTCTGGAAAGTGCAGAGCATGCCTTCCGTAGTGATTGCGTAACTCGGTAAACGTTTCTAGCGCATAACAATGTGCCATTAGGCGGTTGACTGGTGTCTTCCAAAGTCAGACTTTTCTTCTTGGTTGCCCAGGTTACAGTTTCCACGGTGCCTTCTATCCTTCCGTCTTACACGTCTGGCACGGTGTTGAGCAGGTTCCTTTATTAACAGGTGAAGAGCTGGTGTGTGTTTGAACCAAAATGAGGGACATTGGATAGTTTCAGTAGCCCTTGATGTGATTACTTCAGCCGTAGATGTACACCTGCTTGCCAGAGTAAACTGTGACACCTTACTGCTTGTCTAATGCATTGCTATGATTGCTGAAGTGCTGTTATTATGGTGGATTCGACTGTTTCTCTTCACTTTCTCTGCGTGTTTATTGGAATGGCGTAGCGACACACTACATGACATATTAATCAAGACGTACATCAACAGACGAGACACAAACCTGTGCACGTGCGCACACCCACACACACATATGCTGTGCACTGTTTTAATAACCTCTAGATTAGACAAAAAAGGTTTGCAGAGCTATCAGATTTTCTCTCTCTCTCTCTCTCTCTCTCTCTCTCTCTCTCTCTCTCTCTCTCTCTCTCTCTCCCTCTTTCTCTCCCTCTCACTCTGTCTGCTTATTTGCACGTTCTGATCTGTTATATAACGGTGAATTTGACTGTTTCTTAAAATAAAAGTAATTGTAACAATAAAACGCTGTTCAAACAGCAGCCTCTAACACATTTTGGTACAAGACGCCTGCCACATTCCCCCAAGGAGTTGTTGAGCGTTGTTGAGCCTAGAACAAGACAGAGCATGTAAACACGTCATGCCGCGTTTGTAATGACATTGTTTGTGAAAACAATTAGTGTATGAAGCTATACTGAAGGCCTAAACGTGGATCGATTTAATTGGGGAATATCACGTTCTGCCACTAGATGCCACACTAGAGCGCCAGCACCTCAACCCAAAACAAACACTTTCTGAGCCATGCGCACACACGCACTAACATGCATGCGCTTCCGGCCCGGCTATAAAACCAAGAGAGGAACAAAATTGATCACAACACAAACAGTATGATGAAATTCTCTGCTCAGGACTAAATGACATTGTGTCTTAACATAGAACGTGGTTTATTTTTGATATCGTATAGAGCACCTTTAAATAAATTCTGGCTTTATACAACATGTAGATGTTAAAAAACAAACAACAATAAAAAAAAGTCTAAGCACCTTTTCTTCATGTTCTTTGTAAGCATGCATCTACAGTGCAGTATGCACACCATTCAACAGAAACAAACACAGCTTTTACCCTGTAAGGTATTATAGCGCCCAATGTCCATCTGACCTCACTGAGAAACCCTCAGTCTCATTGCTGACATGCACTGCACCATCAATCTACAGCCTCGGGGGGCAGCTGAGTCTGCAGTCTCCAAACGGCTTGAGACGGCAGCAAGGGCACGAGTCCCACCCATGCTAGCGTATTTTTTTCTCCGCGCTAAAGCATCCGTCGAGGGGGCGGGGCTGGTCATCTGGACCCTCCTCTTATCCCTTAAGTGTAGTGAACTCTGTTGTCGCAACGACGGACATCCCAGCCTACTGCACTATAGCCTTGCAGAGGCAGCCTTTACATGCATAAAGCCTGGGACAACACACACACACACACACACACACACACACACAGGTACAACCAAACATGCCTTGTGGGGACACAGCGCTGGCTTGACAGATGTTGATTGACATGTACAACTATACGTAACTCAGTGAACAAATCGGACGATAAGCGCATAGGGAGGAATTAATTGGGCAACATACAGTAACAACACGAGTCTTCTTGTTTGACATGCACGGGAATTTAGCAGACGCTTTTATCCAAAGCGACTTACAATGCGTACAATTATTACATGGAGCAGGGAAGGGTTAGGCATTTTGCTCAAGGTCAGCTCTGGGGTTCAAACCCACGAGCTTCCAGACCACTAGACCATCCTGCACGTAACTCACTGACCAAATAGGACGATAAACGTACATGGAGGAATTTCTAAGGTAACAAAATGACATGGCTGTTTGCAGGTTTTGTAAATCTGCTAAATTATTAGGCTACAGTGACTGCTTAAAATACATGAAAAAAGACTGTAATTAGTCATTAAAGCACTGCATATGCCATAATTACATATACAGACTTGTGAGTGACAATTCTAACAGCCAATGAAAACCTACCCCACTTCCTGAGAATGTTGTTGAGCTTACAGAAGCCTATGCATCAGACGTTTAGCTTATGTGACGTATAGTGCTAATGGATGGAAGAGGCTAGCACTACTAATAGATGATTTTCCTGGTGTGGTGCTCTTGTTAGATGTGTTTGCCCACGTTTATTGTGTGCTTGTTTATGCATGCTTGCAGAATGGGGACTCGGGCCTTCAGCAGCTCTGCTCCCATACTCTGGAACCCCCCTTCCCCTGAACATACGACATGCTACCACGGTCAACTCCTTTGCTAAAAACCCATCTATTTAAAGTCGCCTATACTATTTAACCCACTCTCTTGCCTCCCCTGCTCTCCCCCCAATAAGCATTGATGGATTATTTTATTTTGTATATATATCCCAAATCTTTTTGATTTAATTGTATACTGTTTCAAAAATGTATATCCATACGTTCAATACTATAGTATATATCTTAACTAAATGTGCTATATTGATCTTTATGATTGACTATGTACAGTACAATGTAAGATGTTCTTGAGTGTTTTAAAAGGCATCCTGACATAAAATGTATTATTATTACTATTATTATTATTAGTAGTATTAATATTAGAGTAATTGCTCTGTACATTTTCAAACAACATGGCACATAAATCCTGTTTGAGCCATCGTGCAGATGCGAGCACTAGCCCCAAAACTGAAGCGGGCGCCTTCACCCCGCTAGCGACGGTAAATACATGCATGGCAGCAGCGTGCTGTCGGGATGGGCTCTCAGGCTTGAAGTTAAAAATAGCTGATAAATCATCTGTCAAGTCGTCGGACCCCATCTGAGCCCATGGCTGACCCTAATTGAAGATCGCTCTCTAGAAATAGGCTTGTGATAGATCAAGGGTGTGTGTGTGTGTGCGTGCGTGCGTGTGTGTGCGCGTGTGTGCGTGTGTCTGTCTGGCTGTCTGCAGCTCTTGTAAATCTGTTGAATATGTGGGCTACGGTGACTGCTTAAAATACATGGGGAAAAAAAATGAAACTGTGCGTGTGTGTGTGTGTGTGTGTGTGTGTGTGTGTGTGTGCGTGTGCGTGCATGCGTGTGTGTCTCAGGGAGAAAAAAGAAAGAGAATCTGCAGGTAATATTTTTTTATATTAGATTTTATGCTCTCAAACATGCGCACGGCAACATTTACAATCACACTGTGGCGCCTTAGCAAGGCAGGGAGACTCCAGGCCACTAGGGGGCAGTGTGACAAGACTTGACTGACTTCTCGCTGCCCGCTCACTACCCACTCACATCTACGCGCACGGATACAGCGCCGTTATGGTAACGATAAACACATAAATTTACGAACTCACCTACTTTGCAACCATGTTTGGAACAGGCATCTTTAGCGTGCGCAGCACGATTGTCACATGCCATAACAGTACGCAACTGGAATAATATTTGAGCTGCAATAGGGGGTTTAGCGGTCACTCGCACACAGCACGCCTAAATAGTTTTAAAAATACTTTTCAATGGTCGCAGTGTAGAACCCTGCGCACACTCTATGAATTAATCCTTCACATCACACTGTCATGCCCGTCCCTGGAAGACGACTAGATGAGAGCCCACACTCGAAAAGGAAGCCCTCAGGACAACATTGTGGTGCCTTGGGATTGGATGTGGGGGGGGGGGGGTTGTGCAGTGATAAGGATGTTTGTGTGTACAGTTTGTGTGTGCGTGTAAATATTTCTTATTGGCAATGAAGAACCGGATTGGAACACATTTTCTTTCATGATGTTTTTATAAGGATCATAGATAAGCATGCTTGTAGCCGTAAGTGTGGAGTCGAGGTGCGTAACAACCCCTGGTTGGAGATACCCTGCCTTCTTATGGACAGGGTTGCAGCCTGGACTAGGGCCAGGAAAACTCAGACTGGGACTGACTGGCTCAATGTTAGACAATAGTTAAATAGTTTTACATCTCTGATTAAAATCAAAGCATTATCTTAATGAGACTACTAAAAACTTTAACAACCAAAGAAAGTGTGTGCGTGTGCGTGTGTGTGTGTGTGTGTGTGTGTGTGTGTGTGTGTGTGTTGTGGTCTCATGCAGTGAATGGGATAAGGATTTGAGCAATGTTTTTAAAGGCTGTTATTATGGTCCACACGCACGCACACCTCCCTGTACCCCCGTAGAGTACTGCAATCATGGAATAGACCAACACGGCTAGTGGCTTACCCTAGAGGTAAGGACGCACACACACACACACACACACACACACACACACAGGTGAATTCACTCTCTCCAACACTGTTAAAGCTCTAGGCCCTAGAGCTTTAACAGTGTTGGAGAGAGTGAATTCTAAAGCTCTCATTATGTAGTGCTGGTCGTCTCTATAGCTATGAATGCTAACTGAAATTCATGTGTCAGTACCGTGGCGAGGACAATTCGGCTTTGCAGTACCATTATTTACTTTTATCTCGCTATTCTCCAATATACGGCATATTTTTATTTCGGATTTTACAATATTTCCATTTTAATGCATGGGCCATTTATTGAAGACACATTGTGTTGACAGCCCTGTGATATTGTGTCATCACAGGGCTGTCAGAGGAAGATATGTGATCCTCCCTTCATGAAGACATTAGCCTATAGGTTGCTTAAGGTACTGCGCTGGTCCCATAACATTATTTCCTCTCCTGTCATCTGTCCGAGCTACGTTGAAATTGACCGAGCTCATATACCTGAGCGTGAGTGTGTGTGTTAAAGTTACAGTCAGCTATTGTAAGCTATACACTTTTTGTCAAATTCACAAAATATCTCATCGCATTCCGTTAGCTTATTGTTCTCTGTGCGCACTGAAAAAAGAATCTGGTACTTCTACACAGCTCTGGCTCCGTAAATAGGAGGATAAACAAAGTGGCAAACATCGCTCACAACAACAATGTCCTTGGCTTCATAATGTGTTTCAATGTGTGGGGGTGGAGCGTCTGATGGAGTTTGTTTTGATTGAGCTCAAAGTTAGCGTTCTCGAGAATGACCCTGCCTTCAAACTATGATTGTGTGTGGTAAAGGTGGACATGTTATGTGTGGGTGGACAAGTGCATTGTTTGGCTGCATGTTTGTGTGTGTGTGTGTGTGTGTGTGTGTTGCACATTGAAAGCTTCAAGGTGACTCCCATCTCTATTGGGGTTGAGTGTGCAAAGATGACAGCTATCTGTACTTGTGTAATGAAAGGACATATTGAGCTGAGCGCGTGTGTGTGCGTTGGTGTGTGTGTGTGTGTGTGTGTGTGTGTGTGTGTGTGTGTGTGTGCGTGTGTGTGTGTGTGTGTGCATGTCTACAGTCTGTAGTGTAGAGAATGTTATTTATTATGAACCAATACATGTTACATAAACAGAATCAATTTGATTCATTCATATGTGTTAGGACGTGAACACCAGACACAAGCAAGTCCAAGTGAATTGATGTGAAGGGAGAATAATGAAACAGTGAAGAAATAGATGAACGCAGCCCACATCGAGCAGGGTGTCAGCATGTCACTCAGGAAATGGATTAGAAGAGATCGGGCCTACAACAGGCCTGACAGTTCAGTTCTGCGTGGTCACACAGGCTTGCACAGTCATAATAATGTAATGATGTGATATTACATGCCACACACACAGTGATTTCTGCTGATTGGATTTTCAATTTGTTCAAGTTAACTGGAAACCCTGAAAGTGCTTACAAAGGAGCCTGGCATCATGAAATCTAATTTAACCAGCAGCCAGACATTAGTGTAATTAATAATTACTACCATAGAACACATTGCTTGTAGAAATGGTATTGTAACGATATTCTGTTTAAATAGATATCGGTATAAAACCCATTGCTGGTGATTATGTATTTGTTTATACAATTATACACTTAAAGGTATAGTCAGCTATTGCAAGCTAATTTGTATGCTAATAGACATTTTGTCAAATTCAACAAATATCTCCTCACATTTCGCTTTCTTACCGTTCTCTGTGCGTGTTGAAATAAGAATATCATGCTTCTACACCGCCCCGGCTCCGTGACTAACCCTGCCTTTAAAGACACAGTGTACTGTATTGGTTGTATTGTGGTCACGTGCACTATAATATTGCCTGCTTGGAGTCTCAGTGTGTTGCAATACAGCAGAAGAAGACATAAGTCATATGTGGTTTACAGCTAATGTAATGCATTGTCTTCATGACGAATAGTGAGTGTACCATAGTCTGACTTTATGGTACACTCACACACAAATACAATCACACATATACACAGACACAATCTCTCGCTCTCTCTCTCTCTCTCTCTCTCACAGACACAATGAAAAATACACTTCCACATACAAATGTAATGCTTCCATGCTTCTCTCTCTCTCTCGTTTTCTTTTTTTCATCTTCCTCTCTCTCAAACTCAAACACACGCGCGCACACACACACACACACACACACACACACACACACACACAAACACGCACACACACGCACGCATACACACACACAAATAGTTATTATAGTCAGCTACGGGCATGCGTCCAGTGACCAGGAGCTCAGCAAATTGCCGGTGATTACAGCAGAGAGAGAGGGAGAGAGAGAGGTAGCGAGAGAGAGAGAGGGAGGGAGCGAGAGAGAGGGAGGGAGAAAGAGAGGGAGAGGGAGGGAGAGAGAGAGAGAGGGAGAGAGAGAAGGAGAGAGAGAGAGCGGGAGAGGGAGAGACAGCATGGCCAGGAAGAGAGTCGATATGTTCCAAAAGCACGCCCGCTGCTGAAGAAAGCTGGCCTCAACGATCCATCTGTTCATGTCCGCCCGTGCGTGCTTTTCGTTTCAGTGCGTGAGTGTGGACGGGAACAGCTGTATTTCCCCTACGTATGAATCTGCTGATATACTGCATCTTCTCATACGTCGGCTGGAGAATATTGCAAGAAAAGGGGGAATAACAGACTCTGTTCAATAATAATTTGAGAGTCCATTTATTTCCGCTTATATAATCGCTACCCCAGGACAATTCAATCGATATGGGCATAATTGATGAACTACAAATGAATGCTAGTGCCATTGTAGAAATGGCAGATTCAAGTGTTTTTTTAAACATTCAAAAGGTTTACTCTGTCCAATTAAAGAATTATTTGAGCTTATCACCATTAAGCCCTTGGCTCATGTTTCTGCCTCGAAAAAGCATGCTTATATTAACTAGATTATATCTACAAAACTACAGGGGCTACAAGTATTTGTGGCAACATCTGTGAGTCTAACGGTGGCCAGCAGGTAGCTGTGCGATGTTAATCCTCACTCTCCGACACCTCATAGGACGCTCTGGCGACGCAGGTCAGGGCCCATGGGTTTTTGACCTGCCTTGTAGGAGCGTCCGCTCTCTGCGTGGGAGATCGGGGTTCAATTCCCTGAGGGGGACGGACGATCTCTGTCACATGAGCAGCTGCATTTTTCTTACAAGGGCAAGAGGGGCATAGCCCTACCATAAATAACTGCAATAACTGCAAGCTATTGACAATCACTTTACAGCTGGATCATAAAGTAGGCCTGCATAACTTTGTTCATATAAACAATGAGCCAGTCTATTTCTCCCCTTGGTCCTCTCATTCGCATTCCAAATTGAACTCAAATGTTAAACCAATTGTTTGTGGCGATATGTTCATCTTTGTGGTGCGTAGTTTGTGTAGTATTAAATAGACAGCTATCGATAATGAAAGCTCTCTCTCGCTCTCTCTCTTTCTTTCTCAGTACCATACGTTACTAGGAAAGACAGTGCAGTCTGTCGGTCTCCTGCTTTTAACCTGAGCTATCCGATTTTATTTACACTAATTATTTTATTTAGCCCCACTATTAAGTTGAAGATCAAAATGCCACTGCCTGTGAGATTACTCATGATGTGAAATGATCTATGTGGTTGTGGGTCAGAGTGCATGAAGCTACAACACAGAATTAACATATTTATTTATTTTCGCCTGACAGAAACATCATGTTGAATGAGTAATGAACAGGCATTTAGCTGCAACCCAGGTACACAATAAAACCAGACTTGCCTGTAAAGACTTCACAATACGTAAAGGGTCTGTATCTGGGAAAGATGGGGTCACGGACAATGTTGTGGCCGTGTTCTACTTCACCTCTGTCTGAGGAGGTGTGTTCAGAATAAACAACCGCTTTTCAGTTTGTCAGGTTTTTAATTTGCATTGAGGTCACCGTGAGCATTTGCGAACGCACACAGGCAGAAGAGGTAGGCCTTGGCGAGCAAACATGGACGTTGGACTAAGAGTTTACAGTTTAAATGTAACACACATGCAACGTCTACACAAAATGTGTACACCTCTTAAGTTCAGTCTTTATTGTCCCTCTAGGGGAAATTCGATTTGCAGTAAAACGTAAAACAAATACATACGTGTACGTTAATCAATCTAATGCACAGAAATGCTAAAACAACAGCAAGGTAGCATCAACAAATGCTGTTGATTTAGCATTTCTGTTGGCCGAATTCGAACACACCGCTGTGCCGCTCTAAACAGTGTAAAGAGTATTTCCTTTGTCTTCAATACTGCAAATTACGTAAACGTAGAGGGCCAAGGAGTTCCTTTTCTTTATTAGCACCTCTGTAAGGTTCTGCCATTAATAAGGATGTGCTTGTGCTAGCTTGTTATCGCTCAGCTGATAGCATGTTTGCAGTGTTTCATCCGAACAGGATGAGAAGCTTGTGGGGGAGTTTGAACTAGCCACGAATGAACGACCCATAACACAGAAACGCTGTCAGGTGTAGATTACACCAGACCCCCCCGTCCCCTCCGGCACATAACAGTATAGCCATGCCGTGTATGCGTTGACAGGGGTGGGGCGGGGGGCTTCTGCCCTCACGGTTGAGCTCAGCTGCTTTGACGACAAGTTGTCATTTCTGCGGCGGTAGCAGAAAGCACAGGGCGCGCGGTAAAGGGAACCGAAAGCCATCACTTCACATATTTCGCTAACTTCCCTTGCTTTCATTTCCGCAATCTTGCCCCGTCTGCACATTTCCACTTTCTGACTCCACCTTTGTCCTTGTCGCTGACTTGTTTTATCTCTCCCTTTCAGTCTGGAGCTCTCTCGTTGTCTTTGTGAGCGCTCTCCTGCATGCGCACGCTCTGTTTTAGCTAGCTGTCTGTCGCTCTGCTCTGATGCTACCATCGTTTTCTGTCTCACCATATCATCTGTCTGTCTGTCTGTCTGACTGTCTTCCCTAATGCTATAGATCTGTCTCACCCTATCATTTGTCTGTCTGTCTGTATGTCTGTCTGCATGTCTGTCCCTTTGCTGTTAGCTAGACTTGGTGGTATATTATTTGATGTGTGTGTGTGTGTGTGTGTGTGTGTGTGTGTGTCCCCACAAGGCAGGAGGGGGCTCAGATGTCTGTAAATAGGTATTGATCTGACATATCCACACAAGCACACACACGCACGCACACACACACACACACAATGAAAGCCTGCCTGAAACATTGATCGTGGCTGCTTCTTAGCAGGCCATGCGTGTGTGTTTGGGGGTGGGGGGTTATGTTTGAGTATGTGTGTGGGTGAGTGGGGTGTGTGTGTGTGTGTGTGGGGGGGGTGGAGGTTAAAGAGACAGACAGAGATAATGATGGCTGCTAGCTTTCTGTCCCCATGAGTGTGTGTGCGCGTGTGTGTCTGTCTGTCTATCTGCCTGTATGTCTGTCCTCTACACAGCCTTTCCCCTCTCTTGCACACCAATCATAAACAATCCTCTGTCGCTCATTATTTGCTGACAACAGCGACTCATAAATCAGCATCCAGCTAATGAATTCACAGAGATTCAGTGTGTGTGTGTGTGTGTGCGTGTGTGTGTGTGTGTGTGTGTGTGTGTGTGTGATTGAGAATTACAGGCCAAAGAAATGGAGAGAGCTTTCTTGATTAGGTTTAAGTCTCTCTCTCTCTCTGTCTCTCTGTCTGTCTCTCTGTCTGTCTCTCTGTCTCTCTCTCTCTCTCTCTCTCTCTCTCTCTCTCTCTCCCTCTCTGGATCCATTGTGGTCACCCGCCCGGCATGGACAATAGCTGGGAATGATTGAGCGATCGTCTCACAGGCTGTAACTGGCGATTAGGGCCTGGAGAGACCTGCCTAATGAGCAGAGAGAGGAAAAACTGTGAGTCAATGGATGGACAGCTAAGACCCTCCTGTCTAATAAAGGGCGTTGTTCGCTGAACACTATGTTGTAGGACAAAATGCTCAGAGCCTTCAAAATGAGCTAGATTAATAGATTGCACAAATCTGTGGACAAACCCTCTGTGACGTCACCCACAGGTTTTCTCAAGATGGTTTTGAAGCTGGAGCTGTGCTATGGCCGCAGCCATCTTTGCAGTGCCTCCTGTAACTCTCAGCATACTCTCAGCCTCTTCATCTGCAATACGTCACATAAGCAACTCTGTGATGAACGTCTGATGCATAGACCCTCTAGTCTCAGCCTCTTCATCAGCACTGCGTCACATAAGAGACTGTCTCTAGTCTCAGCCTCTTCATCAGCACTGCGTCACATAAGAGACTGTCTCTAGTCTCAGCCTCTTCATCAGCACTACGTCACATAAGAGACTGTCTCTAGTCTCAG
>JAODTR010004474.1:5000-12038 GCA_025399935.1 Amblyopsis rosae | reverse complement strand
CCCCCCCCCCCCCCCCCCCCCCCTTACTGACAGGATCTGGGTGTAACCCACAAGAGGAAGGAAGTATTCTAATATTACTAGATGTACACACACACATGCACAGACACACACAGTCACACACATGAAAGGATTCATGTTGTGTTCCAACCGCAAACATCAAGATTAGCTATTGTTAATTGTGAGAAGCCTTATTCAAAATTCCACTTTAGTATTTAGTAGGTTTGCTGAATACCTTTGCCGGACATTCAATACTGCTTCATAAGACATCATGAATGTCATTTAAAAGTCATATTATTAGTCTATTATTGCATGTCTGTGTCTTTCACATATATTCAGAACGTGTTTTGCCGAAGCAGATCCACAAACCTCCGCAAATGTAACGTCGCATGTAGACAAATGTTCACATGCGACGTCCGGCAGGCGACACAATTTACGCACACCAGCAGATGACGAAGAAGCTTCGGCAAAGCAGAAGTACGTGTTTATCGCTTGTTGCACTTTTAGGTGCAGGTAACCATCTAGAACGGACTGCGGCGTTCTGCCTGCCTAGTAACCTCCCGTGATTAAGCAGGAGGATCGCTTCGCTTCCCGGTATGGTGGCTAATGCCGGTACTACGTCTGGTGGCGGAAAGCCTATATTTCCATTGACATCCATTCAAAAACAAGCACCTCTTAAACGAATGTTAGATTTACTGCACTGCCACTCAAGCTATGAATCAACCACGTACACCATCGCTGTGTTTAGTGGATAATTCTCGTGTGATCACGTTTATTATGACATTATAATAAACATTATCTCATGATGAGAGGCAGGCTGTGAACACCACCGTGACCTCTGAGTTCCAGGAAGTGTAAACATCCTACACTCTCGGCGTTACTCCCTCTGGTGGCCGGGAGTGGGACTGTTTACGCTACCTGGCTTGGGTGCTCTGCAATAGCTGTTGTGTGTGTGTATGTGTATGCGTATAATCATGTTCTTTCAGTAGTGTGTGTACATGTAACCACGCTCCTTCAGTAGTGTGTGTGTGCATAGTAATGTTCTTTCGGTAGTGTGTGTACATGTAATCACACTCCGTCAGTAGATTGTGTGTTCATGTAACCATGCTATTCTTCAGTAGTGTGTGTGTGTCAAGTCAACTCAATTGTATTTATATAGCCCTTAATCACATTGCAGTCTCAAAGGGCTTTACAACCTACATTTCACATGGAAACAAACAACACCCCCTTAACCTGCTCACCTGTGTGTGTGTGTGTGAATTCACTAACGCTGCTGTTATACGCTTGGCTACACCCTAGTATTCTAGGACAGTTTTCAAATTTAAAAGAGAAGTTTGCAGAATAAAAATGCATAATACAATCGTCTGGTCTCTTATTAACCTTTTGTTTAAGTCAATCAAGAATTTAAATGAAGTCCTACTTCAATCTGATCCCCTTAGCAACATAAACGGTCACAAAAATGCAAAGAATTGGTCCCGCCAACACAGTACATACCTTTGGATGGCATTTCAAAGAGCAATGTTTAGGTGTGAAGTACAGTAATCTAAAAGTAATGGAAAGTAATCAGATTATGTTATTACATTTAGGTAATCCAAAAATGACGTTACTGATTATTTACACATTTTAGTCTGTAACTAACTGTAATGAATTCCTTTTAATAAGAATGCTACACAACCCTGCCTACTTGAATGAACGGCATATCGTCCCTGTGTGTCTGAGAGGATGTTATTGTGTGTGCTGTTGTCTGTTAGCGGGACACAAGGACACTGTCGCCAGTGGGAGCCTGGAGCTCAGACCGACGCAGGGACACGAGAGGAGTTGGACGAGGAAAGGAGGGAGATAGAGAGATAGTAGGTGAGGGGCGAACAGTGAAGGCCGGGAGGAGGAGGAGGGTTGCCTGCTGGAGTGCAGACCAAAGGATTAGCAAGGAATTCTGGGAGCTGCTCTGGCTCTGGGACGCTCGCACAGGCAACTGGGAGTGGCTCCCCTCCCATCGGCCAGCATCTCTGACCCGACAAAGACCTTAATTTAGATTAACTCCTTTTGGAAACATATTTAGAATATAACATCAAAGGCAGCTGACATGTTTGTGTGTCATTTTCCTGGATGAACCCTCTCTCCACATCTGTCTCCTCTTGACACTCCAGGGGCCACAATACTGTCTGTCTCCTCTTGTAAGTAAGGGTTTATTCTCAAAACGTACCTCGGTCAACGAGATAAAACATATTTTTAAAACACTATTGTGTCTAACTTTTCAAATAAGTGTGTGTCTCTTCTTGTTGTTGTTTAACTGCAGTTAGCCTCTAGCTCATTGGTGCATTACTGCCACTAAAAGTGTGTGTGTGCACATCTTTTACTTTATGCCATTGTTTTAAGAAATGTATGTAACTGTGAAATTAAAGCAGTTCAGAATCAGCTCACGTTCAGTGTGTACACAGTGCAAACCTTTTGGCATGTTTAGTGACAAGAGTCGGACAATGGGAGCAGAGGGCATTGTGTTCATGGGCAAGCAGTTGTGCCTTTCTATAACTATAAATACACATCATTTAAGGAATGTTCAGCAGAGTGTGCATGCGTAGGTCCCAGGCATTCCAGCCATATCAGTGTCCCCAAAATATTGTGTGAGCAGGATGTTGCAATGTAAAGCACAACGGATCTGTGCTCTTTATTTTTATCAGATTTTATCTGTCGTTCCGCATGCCCACCATTAGAGGTCAGGCTAGTCCTTTTCATCAGCTGCACTTTTTATATCCACGAGGTTGCTGGATACAAGATACAGTATGCTGTAACTACATTTCAATTAGGCCTATACATTAAATAAAGTCAGAAAAGTTTAAGCACATTTAAACCCTATTCCTAAAACTAGTCTGTAGGTTATTGGTAGCCTATGGTGACGTTTTGAAATCAAACATACCATTTATTTTCTTCCTTTAAATTGTTATTAAAAAACTATAATAAAAAAAGAAAAAAATCTGACTAATATAGTCTCCGTGAATTGTAAATTGTCCAAGAGGGGGCAGTAGAGCGGTGGCTTTCCACCTGAAGGTTGCTCAGGCAGTGAAGATCGTTTTAAGTTAAATTGACATAATGTTCACGTGTTTCTATTGTGTTTATGGTTGTATAGGAAATTAAGTGTTATAACATCTAACACGTGTCAATGCTAAATATATTTTAATAAAGACCTGTTAATGTCAGCCTATAGGCCTATTTGTTTTTCTGACACTGCAACCGTCTGTAAATGCCTATTTTAGCTCTCTGACATTAGAGGAACTGCAACCATATGTAATGAAATCACTCATATCTCTCTCACATTTGCTACTCAGGCTTTAATGTACCAAGTCATGAAAATTTTGCCTTACTTCCTCTATTCTGCCAAAAAGCAGAAGTAGTATTTTCCCAACCTGGTCCAGTTTCTCTCACAAGACAGAGAAACTAACAAAATTCCCCTGAAACCAAAAACAAGCAATTAGTATGGGGCCTGATGGGATAGAACACCAACAGTGTAACAACCCCCAGAAAGCAATCAATTCATTGTCATCAGGCTCATGTTAATGACATCTTACATTTTTCTACCTGCAGAACTGATTTTTAATGGCGTGCTTTGCGTAATGTATGCACTTACCCAACTGTAAAATATTGGCAGCATCTAGAAAAAAAAAGTATAATTGGATATATTTCTCAGTTAATGAGTTTAGGAATGTCGTGACTTTACTAAAACTTTAAACTTGAATCTATTAAAACCATGAATTCAAGGCAATAGCTGAATTACAAAGATTGGAGCAATATGCCTCGGGGAAGAACTATTAACAAAGGCCTATTAACAATGGAAATAAGAACTTTTCTTTGCGCTAGTACAACACAGACACATGAATTAATGATGAATAAAGATCTGTTTTTGTCTATCTACCAATGTGTGTGTTTGTTATTGTGACGTAATGCGAATGTAAGAGCGGTTCACTATAGTGAATCTCTGACATTAGGAAGTGCATTATGCAATGAAATTCACCCTCTTGAGCTCTGTATCTCTCTCACACACTGTTTGCTAGTCAAAACAGGGAGATATTTTGGTTTGAGTTCAAATACTGTATCAATCTTTCTCCAGAATGACTCACTGTAGGCCTATACCTATACATTTATGTTTAACTTGAACGTAAACTTAACTGTATATTTAAACTCGTCCTATATCTTGTGGATTTTGTAGAAGTACAGCAATAAAACAACCTCCGAGGTTGTTACTGCCATACAAGTCGTTTGAGTTGGAGTTAAACTGCGTATAGATATGTGTGTGTGTGTGCGTGCAAACATACTTGATGTATAAATAATAAGGGATTGGGATTCTAACATTAAAATAATACTTGTGAAGCGTCAAGGATGAACAGCTTGTCGCCAAGGACGACGCTGAGAAGAGGACGTGAAACCATAGACTTATTGTCTGACAACAGAATGAAAAACAGACATTACTTGTAATGCATGCAATGTCCTCTCCCACACACACACACGTTCGGTCAGTATGAACGCAACGCAATCATTACTGTAGTAGAAGATGAAAGTACAGTAAATATAGGAATACCACGATAGCACAAACCACACAGACCCGCTATAAGGTTTGAAAGGACAGTGTGCTCAAACCCTGACGCTATACGCATTGCTGTCAGGGTTGAATCCCAAAGGCCCTTACAGAGTTGATCATACTTCACCAATGATGACACACTAGTTCAGTTGGTTCTGAAACATGAAGTGACAGCTCAGCCTCTCCGTCCATCCGTACGTCACATAAGTAACTTGTGCTGAAACGTCTGTAACATAAATGGCTCAACGACGTCAGGAAGTGGGGCAGTAGATTAGCAGACAGAGCCTGCAGAAATATCTGTAGCGCCTCTCCGTGTAATATGACCACTGTCACAGCAGTCATTTCAGATAAAAGAGAACAGTTACATGGCTGCCAAGATATGGATTTATGGACAATTATTATTTATTGTTTTGTACAGGTCTTGTTGACCATATTATATTACATTTTATATTCACATTTAACAATGTTCTTTACCTTGTCTGCTGACAAATACATTCCCAGATGCCATTTATGTCATTCTAAGGAGCTTCATAATAACAGCTTTGTGTGCAGGTCAAACCATTGACCTAGGCAAAAACAAAGGGGCAACAATCATGGTTTCAATGTAACAATATTTATTTTAACATAGCATAGTTCTGGCTCACAGCAGAAAGAAACAAATGTTTGTATACATGACGTTTGAGTCATGTGTTGAAGGTATGTGTGTAAGGAGGTGTTTAGCAAACTAACAAACGCCAAAACATACATGGAAGTTAAAGGTGGAGTCGATTGTAAGCTAACATGCTTTGGGTCAAGTGCGGTTAGCATCCATCTCATGTTCTGCTAGCTTTAGGCTTCCTGTGCATGTTGAAAGATAACCCCGGTCCTACACAGCCCTGGCCCTTCTGTTAATGGGAACACAAACAAAACGGTGCAGACCGCACCACACACTATCCCAGCCTTGGCAGTGTGTCCACTGTGTGGGGCGGAGCTTCTGAGGGAGCACCCTATATGATCATTGAAGGTAGGCGTTTGATCGAGTTCTAATAATCTATTTTCTAATCCATTTTCAGCATCGCTGACTCCACCTTTAAGAAGTCCTTCAGCTAAGATATAAATCTTTTTACTGTATGAAAGAAAATACTATGCTATTAGCGTCCACCTTTTTGACCACCTAAACATGTGATTTGGGCTTAATGTGTGTACGTTACTGCAAGACTCTAGCTTCATATAATAATAATAATATAGCTTCACAAAACAACACTACATAACAGCTGAGCCTTGCAGCAGCATTCCACTCTGATATTAGCAATGACTAGCCATCTAGCTAGCTATAGTGGCTGTGACCAACATACACAATGGCTGGACAGCAATTATGTGTCAAATGTTTTGACTATATGTCACTTAATGTCATTCTTCTGAATACAAAACATTTTATATTTCAAGTACTTTACAATATACATGTGTCCACTGCACCAGTTAAATTGTATTGTATTGATTGTGTATTCACATTATTAGGATAAACGTAGCCTATATAATTACAAGTTATTCAAAACGTATGAAAAACACCTTGTGAGTAAATAAGTCGGCTAAGACTTATAGAATACAATACAGACACAAAAGAAATACAAAAAGAGGCACTTAAGAATATCACGCTTCAAATATCGCACAGCAAACAAACACAGGCTATATTATAATGTTGATATCTAAGCCCATATTGCCACAAAATGTACCTGAAAAAAGTTAATTTTACAATTATATCAGATAGACTCGGCTGGGCAATGAGAAGATGAACGCCACTCCACCCCAGCCAATAGGAAGCACAGCTGTCAATTAAACAGTAAAGTCACAAACATCCTCCTTGCCTTATTTTTCATATAAAGCTTCCCCGAAGAGCAGTGGTTGGAAGCTGAAACATGTATTTCAAATCACAGACCACTGTAAATATGCACGTTTTTGCTACTCTAGAATGCTACAGAGGATGATAAAAATGTCTGTCGTTATTCCTGCATAGCCCAGTTTAATCTATCATCTACCTGGAATTTAATTTATCCAGTTGTAAAGTGTCTTAGCATAATACAGAATAAGGGTGTAAAGAGGAGTAATTTGAAAAATGTATATTTATACAAACTTTGTTTACATCCTCGACTACATCATATCTTAATAATAAAAATCTACACACTGATGTTTTGTAGGAAGATTTCAGGATTTCACCCCAACTGAATGTTTCCAAGACAGGTCATTGTGTCTTAAATGTCTGCATTAGAAATGGATATCAGTGCTCATCTACATTTGTAGAATAACCTACAGTATACAGAATACATTGACAATAGAGTATATTGCCCTGCTCTGGCATTTTACATGTTATTCCATACAATATATCCATAAAGGCTACTGTTGGAAGCATGTAATTATCCCAGAGGAACAGAGCTACACAATGTCATGCTATCACATAATCTATGGATATTAATATTCACACACTCATTATTAAA
>JAODTR010004473.1:0-12039 GCA_025399935.1 Amblyopsis rosae | reverse complement strand
GAGGTGGAGGGGGAGAGGAGACCAGTAGTGTTTCTGAGTCGCAAGCTACTTGATAGGGAAACAAGGTACTCTACAGTAGAAAAGGAGTGCTTAGCGATGAAGTGGGCCATTGACACCCTCATATTATCTGCTGGGACGACACTTCTCCCTGGAAACGGACCACAGGGCTCTACAGTGGCATCATCGTATGAGAGATGCAAACATGCGCATTGCTGGGTGGTACCTTGCCCTGCAGCCATACGACTTCACTGTCCGCTACAGGTCAGGGGAGTCCAATGTAGTGGCGGACTGTCTTTCCAGACTGGCTGAGGTTTGAGGTTTCCGTTTTGAGAGGGGGGAGGAAATGTAACGAAGTATGCTTCGTTACCAGTGACTATATGGTAATATTGTGCAATTGTGTGTGGATAAGGGCTCTTTTCAGACATCTTGATAATATAAGGTAAATTACGCATAGGCAGCCATGTTTATTTATGTAATCTTTCTTTGTGCAAATAACATATAGTACATTTCTTGTGTTAGGTAGGTAGGCATTCTGGACTGGTTCTGGTGGTCATTACTGGCCCTGAAAGAGAAATGTGATTATGTCTCAGATGTTATGTGGTCAATTGAAATGTGTGCTGTTTAATTGTAAGAACATCTATAAGATTTATTGTGGGCTAGCACATTCATTTGGCAAATAGTATTTTGTTGTTTTATAAACATTTACCTGTATTGTTCTGTCTGCTCCAGGGTGTTCGGCCAAATGAGTCCCCAGTAGATGGGACACAAATATAAAGGTTCCAGGAAGGACCAAGTGGTCGGATAGGGGAGGGGGTTAGTAGTTCTGGGGTTACTGGACATTAATTGGAAGTATGTTTGGTTGTGGACAGCATATGTGTGTGTGTGTATAATATTAGAGGAATGGCATATGGTGTATGTTAATATGCAATATGTTGTGATGCACTGTTAAACCCCTGTGAATGGAACAACCCAATCAAGGACTTAGTATAAAGGGGTTTTAGAAATGTTTGGGGAGGGGCTGGCTGTGTTGCGATTATGCTGCCACGGTTTTCTTGAGTTTTAAATGTAATAAAGTGTTTATATTTTTTGGTACATCTTGCCATGGCCTTTATTTGTTAACTGCATTCTCCAGCCGCTAAATGGTCATTCTAACACTGCCACATAAGGTCACGTGACAAAAGTAGAAGCAAATCTCGTCTGATTCAACGAGACCTGAGCTTTATGCAGCTTTGGGTTTTTGTGATGTGCTTAAGATGTAGTGTATAGCCTAGGGCTAGTAGCTGTAGCAGGTTAGCAGCTGCTCCAGGATAGATGATCACAGACAACTGATGGATATATTGTTATAAACTCAATAATATAATATGAACATGAACAGCAAAATACATAGCAAACATACTTGATACGGAGATCTCTCTTTAGGAAGTGGGATTAGCGTCCTAGGGATTAGCACTAGGCTATGTGTAAACTCATGCCTTTATAATAAATGTTTGCAATGGTCTGCATTTGTTTGCTCCATAAGTTAATGCCAGTCCACATTTGACTATTTCCTGGTCTCTTCCTAAATTTCTTGCATGTCCTCTTACAGTCTCTTTGCTTCTGCTGTGATGTCCATAGCAGCATAGTGATCTAGCTTCTTCTATCTGAAGTTCCATAGTTGTATGTGTGTCGTGTTGTTGTATATGTGTGCGGTGTTGCTGTTAAGCATTACGCAGTTCTCGAGATAGGTGTCCAGCCAGGTCATTAAAGTTAAACAGTATCTGGCTGCTCGGGTGAGAAAGGGCAATGACAGATGCTATTATACCTATTACAAGTCAAAGAATACCATAGAAATTATTTGAAGCTGTTACATAGTGTTGCTTTAATATTGAAGCCTCACAAACGGCACAAACACAATACTGTATGTTCAGAAAAACCTTACAGGTCAAATATGACAAAAGGCACATTTTGTTAATTAATAATAGAGTAATAGCATATTATAAAAACTTTATTATAAAACCTTTTCATTGCTTGACAAATACAAAGCCAGTTGAATGTTAAAAGTCCTCCCTCCATCTAATCTTCATCTATGTTTCAAACAGAAACCATCATCTGGGCAGGCTGAACTCTACAATGCAGCAAATGTGTCAATGTGTCGCTTCAAAACCCCTACGTCATTCCTCTCAAACCAAACAAGCTAGTCAAGTCGAATATGTGACAACGTGCAATAATTGGAACTAATTGGACGGCGTTAGAATTCTGAAGAAGATGTCAGGGCACATCAACAGCTTGTCATCTCTGCATTCATTGCTGTCTGATATCTGTGCAAATGAGCTTGTTGTAGCTTTGAGTTACTGTGAGGAGAGCTCTGGAATATATGCAACTGCCTGCACCTAAATCACGATTTCTGTTATTTTTTTCCAACTATTCCAGAAAGTTCTCTAATTAGGCTTGATAAATCTCAAGCCCAAGAAATCCAACAGAGACTGTTGGAAAGTCTCAGATCTCTTATAAATTAGTGATGAAAGCTGAGACAGAAACGGCAATTATTATCATCTTTCTTAAACATCGTTAACACGCCAAACAGGCTTTTCATAATGCATCGGGCTGTTTTCAATGGTGCAGCTCAAAGGGAGCCCCAGCCCCCAGTGGCTGCACTGCTAAACTGACTGCAATTAAATAAATCACAATGTCATGTCACCAGGGTTGGGTAGGTTACTTTTTAAATGTAATCTGTTAGTTATTAGTTACCAGACTAAGATTATAATAAATAGCCTAAAGTAATTTTAGGATTACCTAAATTTAATAATATAATCTTATTACTTTTAGATTACTTCACTCCTAAATCATTTTTATTAAAATGCCATTCAAAGCAAAACAAAAATAGAAAGATTTGGCCCAAATCTTTCTATTTTTGTGACCGTCTGTCAAACAAGAACATTGTGCAGGGTTCCCACAGGTCATGGAATTTCTGGAATATCATGGGATTTTAAACAGTAGGAAGGAAATTAGAGTTTTTTTTTGGGTTGAATCATGGAATAGCAGGTAATTTTATTTGCAGCATACTTACAATTTATTTGCCATTGATCTTAATTATACTGAGAGGCTAATGTGCGCACTGACGTGAATAAATGCCACATTGTCAGTGATGTGCATAAGAGCCATACGCATGTTACTATTCCAAGCAAAAGTCACAAAATAGGACAGAAGAGTGAAGAATGCCTGCTATTTTACTCAGCAGAAATAATATTAAGTGAGAAAAGTTGATGCAAGATCATTTGAAACAATACATAACTCCTTACTGCTAAGAGCCTTTATGCATTACGTTGTATTTTGTCACATGGTGCCTTTCGGGATACGGCCGGGAGAGGGACGAAGACTCATTTGCGAGAAGCAGAGGCAGGAGACGGTAGATACAAAGAAACAATTGGTGCTAGGGAGTAGCGGGGTTGTAGCATCGGCAATGCTGGTTAGCTGGTTGGGAGTTCTGGTCGACGGGATTTCCGCGATGAGTGGAGAGCGATGAGAGTACATAGGCAGACGAGGCTGCCAGGTGAGTAGAAGACAGTCGAGGCTGTCAGGCGAGAGGAAAAGCAGACTGAATCAAGTGACTGAATCGCTGGTACGTGCATCAAGTCGAAGACAACAAACTTGCAATTGGTGCCATGGCGGAAAGCCTCTTAAACCTCCGCCCAGGAAGCGGAGAAGAGACAACTGCACGTGTGGTGCATTAGGTGTCTGGGGACGTGGCAACGGGGCTGTCCGGGGCTGAACCCGCCGCTTAGTGCTGTCCAGTGCTGGATCGGCCGCGGATCGTGACAGTGCCTGGATTTTGTGCTTTCCTTTGTATTTTATTTCCTAGAATTCTATGGAGAAAAGGCACAAAACTGTGTTTTAGAATGGACCAGAATGCAGTAAAATGAAGTGTTTGATGCTCCAATTTTTCTTGGGGAGGACCCCAGTAGGTATTCCCCTCCTTACAAAGCCAGTTTAACCACTTTCATAGTACTTTTGCGAAATATAACATTCATATTCAGTTTGCCATGCTGTATATAACTTTTTTACACATTGTTCTGGTGTCCTGTTTTTCAGTTCAGTATAGGTAATGGAAATTCTGATTATTAGTCAGTGAAAGTCATGCAGGAAATTTTACATTTTGGAACCCTGATTGTGTATACGGCATTCGACATGCTAGGAAGTGATTACTTTCTCTGATTACTTTTCTTGCTCATCTGTTGCATACGGCTGCCACTTTCACATTGACATTGGGCTGGACGATTAACCGAAAAGTATTCGAAACCCTCTCCGGGAACCATTACCTTATTGTGGTGGAGAGGTTTGTGTGCTCCTATGTTCTTGAGAGCCTTGTGCTCCTGGTAGGCTACCTCAAGGCAAAGTGTTCTCCGGGAAGGGGCCAAACAAAGAATGGTTCAAAAGACCCTTTGTCAGGTGTGGGCGGGAAACGAGTGCGGGAAACAGAGGAAGGAGACGTTAGAATGCAATGAGACTTAATTTATGGCTCGGACAAGCAGGAAGAAGATTGATGCTGAGGCTAGGAGGCCGGTGAGGCTGTAGTGTCAGCAATGCTGGCTGACTGGTTGAGTGTTCTGGCAGTGGGGCTGCGATGTTGAGGTTTCCGGTAGTGGGACTGCAGGGCAAGTTGAGAAGCAGGCAGGACTGCTGCGTTGCGTAGAGAGGCAGACCGGAATGCCGGGCAGACTGAGAGGCAGGTGAGTCTACAGGGCAAGCTGAGAGGCAAGCGGGACGGCATCATTGAGGAGAGAGGAAGACGGAACTGCAGGGCTGTGTAACAATCGCTGGTATGTGCATCAAATCGAATGTCTCTTATACGCCGAGGAAGTGGAGATGAGACGAACGGCACGTGTGGTAACTAGAAGACTGGAGACGTGGCAATGGAGCTATCTGGTGCTGAACCTGCCACTCGGAGCTGTCCAGTGCTAGACCGGCTAAGGGCCGTGACACCCTTCATAAAAAAAAAAACGTGGATGTCGGATGCGCTGCTACATGGGTGGCAGCGAAGGTCAGGGGCCAGACCCGGCGGGCAAAAGCTGGCTCTGGAGACGTGGAACGTCACCTAGCTGTGGATGAAGGAGCCGGAACTTGTGTGGGAGGTGGAGTGCTACCATTTAGATCTGGTGGATCTTACCTCTACACACAGTCTTGGTAAAGTCCATGGACTTTATTTTACTCTGGAGTTGCCCAGGGTGTGAGGCGCTGGACAGGTGGTGTGGGTGATACTCTCCCCACACCAGTCCCCGGCTAAGCTCCACTACGTTGGAGTATACCCCGGTAGACGAGAGGGTCGCTTCCCTGCACCTGTGGGTTGTGGGGGGGGAAATTCTGACTTTTGTCAGTGCGTATGCACCGAACAGCAGTTTGGAGTATTTGGCCTTCCTGGAGACCCTGAATGGAGTCGTGTCCATATTTATACTGGGAGATTTCAACGTGCACGTGGGCAATGATGGATACCCGGAGAGGAGTGATATTGAGGAACGGCCTCCTTGATCTAAGTAAGAAGTAACCTGACATGCCAGATGGATTGTTGTTCACAACAATCTCGTGGCGAAATTTTAACTATTGATGTTATTGCAAAAAAATTTGAATCAGAAAATACATTGCAATCATTTAGCTAAAATGGGAACTGTAATCTGTTTTTCATGGATGGCATTTTATACAGTTATATAATTATAATATCCTGAGTATGGGAGAATACATTATTTTTTTTATGAAATGTTGCTATTCATGGTACCTATAGCTGGAATAAAATGAGATTCCTTATTCGATTTTGATGTGATGTCATAATTAAACTTAGGCCTTATATTATATGGCACACTGATTAACAAGACATTTTGAAAAGGGCACTTCATAACAAAAAAAAATGTTGACCACACTCTCATGTACAACTGTACTGCCCACTGGCTTTTCTCCATTTTACCTCATGTTTGGCAGAGTTCCTCGTATCCCTGTAGATGTTATTTTCCAGAGTGTTCTGCATGAGAGAGATGATGGTTCTCACTCAAAGTACATTGAGTCCCTGCAGAGAGACTTGGATGAGGCCATCACCTGGACCAGGGCCCAGACTGGTAAAGAACAGGAGCGCCAAGCTCATGGCTACAACAGGAGGGCCAAGGGCAACACTATTAGTAGGAGTAGGAGACAGAGTGCTTGTTGCCAACAGGTGCGATCGAGGTCGTTGGAAACTTGTGGGAAAATGTTATATACCCGTTCATGGATTATGACCCTCAAACCCATATCTACAAGATCAAGCATCCGGAGACTGGTCTTCTGAAAGTGGTGCACCGAAATCTCTTGTTTTGTTTCTTGCCGTTGGACTGCAACATGCAGGTGGATAAATCCTTGAGTATATTGTCTGATGCAGACTCCTCTGGAAGTGAGGAAAAGCTGGAAGTGGACAGTGAGCTTGGGCCCTCGCAGGCTTTGGTTTGCGAAGATGTCTCTCTAGTGGTGGCACATGGTCCTACCACAGACACAGACAGCAGTCTTACTGTGCTACCGGCATGGTTGGAGAGGGATGATGCGATGCCAGAAGTACCGTATTTTCCGGCAGTACAGTATTACTGTATTTTAAAATATATTATTAATAAACTCACAGATCACAGTGACAAGATATTTACTTTTTTGTATTTATTTTATTTGATAAAATACAGCATATCTGCATTAGTATAAATGCAATAGTATGTATTTGTCCCTTTCTCTATGGATGAACACGAGATCAATTTGTAGCTGTAACAATCGAATCCTGCGTGACCATTGTTTTTCACCTCTTGCCAGATGCATTAAAGGGCTGTAAGCCAGACTCAGGGCGGTGTGCGGCATAGTCACTTAGCCTGACACAACGACAAGGGTTACACAGGCATGCCAATAGCATTTATCCTATGTGCTTGAGCTTCATAGTTTCAAATACAAAGTTAGACATAGTTTCAAAGTTTGTTAATATATATCTGATGCTAAAAAAAGAACACATTTGTATTATTGCACTCCTGATTCAAATAGGCCTACTAATGTTGTGACAATTCTGCCTGTGACTCAATATTCAAGAAAGGAAGTACCTGTTGCCTAGTTGTTGAGTGACCTCCACAAAATAGCTTTGATACTGCACAATAATGTTAACCAGTTGTTCTCGTCTTTTGCTGTACAGGTGTACTCTCACCTATCTGCTACCTGTACAGCTGCCTATCTGCTTGTTTTTTTACTTTGTTTATTACCTCGGATCTTGCCTATGCCTTTCCCTTCTGCTCCTCCACTCGTTTACCTGGATTATCGACCCCTGCTGTAATACTGTCCACATCTTCAGTAAATTGTAGTTTCACTCATATGTTGTTCCCCAGTCATTCCCTGCACCCGGTTCCACATTATCGAGATGTTTCAGATTGTGTATTGTGCTCATTGTCATTCTCTTAAACCACCTGCCAGTATTCTTAAACACACAGTGAAATATACAAACTGTTATTTGATCCTGTAAATCCCTGTGCAGATTAAGGCAGTGTCATTACAGGATTACCCTGGTAATTCATTTAATGCAGCTTCGTCACTGATAATTTCCCCTCGGATGAGTGTTGAGAGCAGAGACACAATACCACTGTGATCTTCCCCATCTATATCACCTCACCTCAGAACTCCCCTCCCTCCTTCCCCTCCTTAACATGTTTGTCATTCAGGAGCGACTCGGGTTTGGCTCCATCTTAATGGCTCTTCCTGAATGTATCACGGACAGCCTGTATCTCCAATATCGCCAGTGAACGCATAAAACAAAGGGAGATCAGAGTCTTTTTAGTGGTCCTCCATCACTCCATGCGTCTATCCACGTAAACATTGCTAGTTGATAAAGACGCACTCACGTGTCATACCGAAATTGTATCCCCTGCCGGAAACGGATTGCTGTTTTTGGTACCGCGAGTAATAATGCTTTTCACTGGATCAGTGATGGGTCATGTCATGCAAAACATTTATCATTATGTCCGTGGTAATAACATAGATAGAATATGTATTTGTTTAACATTTCTTGTTTAACTGAATATCACCTTGTGTTGTTGCTAGCAGCTAGCCACCTGTCTGTCCAATAAACCTGTGGCAATAATGAATGCAGCTTTGTGCTATATAACCCTTCATTAATTAATTAAGACGTGCTTATGGGTACATGGCTGTATAGCGGGCAGGGATGGCTGCGATGTTGTGCTATGATATAATTTAACGTTCATTCATGAACAGTGTTGGGGAACGTTACTTTTAAAAGTAACTTGTTACATTACAGGATTACTGACATTAATAAGTAACTTGTTACGTTACAGCATTGCCTGGTTGAGAAAGTAAGGAGGACGTTACAGCCCACAGAATCTTATAGGGAGGAATGGGCAAAGTAAATTTTGTTCCAGTAAGATAAAGATAGAAAGGAAACAATAACAAGCTTTTTTTGACAAACTAGATATTATTTATAGGTTAGAGGGCCCTTTTTGGCCCCACTTGACCCAGGGCCCCGGGGATAACTGACCCAAGCCCCCCCATCTCCCCATGGCTTGGCTGGCAACAAACAACCTGCATGATTGTTTACAGTGAACATCAATATCTGCACTTCTCTTGACCACCACCTTCTCTTGACCACCACCTTGAACATGGCTCACTAATGCGGTGCTATAGCCAAGCCTATTTATCCTGTCTCAAGACATTGGCATTTTTTAACAAAATTGTGAAATAAAAACAAATTTATATGGTTAAATACCATAGGATAAACTGTTGAGATATCATTGATGTAGTTGTGTTGATATCTAGTTCTGATTTTAACAGTTACTATTAATGAAGGCGCAAACTGATGGCGAATCAACATCGGTGTTAGTGCTCATTCGGTGATGTTGACAGCGCAATGTTGATTCAGCATAGGTTAAATCATTGCTTGCTATTTTGTTATATGTTTTCCCCAAAAAAGGTGTACGCCAAAACAACGTTATGTTTGCCTTTGAGAAAGCAAAATTGTAGGTATATAAACTAAATTCCTAGCTAATATTTTAGGCTAAATTCCTAACTGCAGCTGGAGAAAGGATGATGTTTAAATTTATAGGCAGATATTGCCCAGTGAAACCCGAACCCGTCCCATTTTTCAAAACAAACGATGACGCCCTTGGCTAGGGACGCGCATGAGAGGGGCATAGATCGAGATAAACTGCATTGTAAACCTGATAATTAATGCACTGTATTAGGATTTGAAAACATGTCTATAAAGCTATGAGTCGAGTGGATCTGATGTGCTCTAAGTCTCCTGTTTGCACAGAGAAGACAGAGAAACAGAAACCGGAATTGTGTGTAATTACCCCCCCCCCTACAGAAATTAACACTGACCGTTCTCTAAGTAAGGAGCTGTTAATAGAATTCAAGGGAGGAGTAACTCACTCAAGAATGTTCAGTCAGCAATATTATTGAAATGTTTATGGCGAGGTGAGGTGGGAAAGGGTCTATCCACAGTTAATTTTGCAGTAAGAAAAACATAATTCTATAGAGTTTATGAGTGAATCTCAAAATTAAATGGTATATTAGGAAAGTTTAAAAAGACAATCCAAGCACACATTATGTAACAATCTATTAGCTGAAGGGACAGAAAGACCTTAATAAGGGGCTGGTGCCGCCACTTGTGTGGTCTGAATTGCCACCTATGCTTTGTGTCAGAGGCATTTTGGAAGACACATTCTAGACACTCACTTGACAGGCTGCAGTAAGCCAATTAGCCAGAGCAGTTATTAATTGGTCTGAGCAAAGAGAGAGCAGGAGAAAGAGTTATGCCTAAGCAATAGGCCTCTGGTTAAAAAATGGCTTCTTAACCTGGAGAGAATTTCCTTAATTGACCACCACACAACTGTGGGAACAGGCGCATATATTTTGTGCATGTTTGCACAAATTAAAATACAAAAATGTGCACATATAGCACATACAAATACACACACTCGCTCTCCCTCGCTCACTCACAAACACGCGCACACACGCGCGCACACAGTATTTTAGAGCCCTGAGTCTTATAACTCTGTCCTGATTACACCGAGTTCATTTTAATGACAATAATCACATACACGCACGCACGCGCACGCACACACACACACACACACACACACACAGAGGCTGGAGAGTAGGGCTGTCAGCCGGAGACAGGGAACGGAGAGATTATATTCTGCTGAGAGTTTTTGTCTGTGAGATTGGTTCCTCTCAGCTGTCCCTCCCTTCTCACTGCCTATTAGTGCAGAGATGAACAGGAGGAAGGAGGGAGGGATGGAGAGAGAGAGAGAGAGAGAGAGAGGAAGGAAGAGAGAGGGACAGAAGGGCAGAGAAATAGCTATGTTGGACAGAGACAGTATTAGAAGAATATTTAAGGGCATTATTATTCCATTAATCCTTGTTTGATATTTGCCAATGTATCAGCCATGATTGCTTTCTCTGAGAGCTACTGTATAGGCTGGTAGTGTGTGTGTGCTGTGAGATTATAAATTATTATAACCATATGTTCTTTTGTTCTTATGTGTTATGCTTTTTATACTTGTTCTTTTGTTTTCATTATACAATATATGTGTCGGCCATTACTAAGGTATAATGTGATTCTTGATAATCTCCTCCTGTCCAGAGAGGGCGATATAGAACACAAATTATATATATCAGACACGAGGGTTTATATGTCAGAAGAAGAGCCACTACCCAACCGGAAGAGTAAACTACCCCTGGACGCACTCAGGGGCATGGACACGCTTACGTGCTGAAGAGCGAACCAATGGGAGTTTACTATTGTACGGCTATTTAAAAGGAAAGGAGGCGGAACTTCAACACTAAATGCCATTCACACAAGAGTATTAGTGATCGTGTGGGGACTTTTCAGTCCATGGCCGTGACAAAAGGTAACTTTGAATTGTTCATTACTTTTTAATACATTTCTCAATTATTTTTAAAGTCCTTCTTATTCGTTCTGGCTGAATTTGAACACAACAGTGCGCGTGCATGCATGTTTGTGAATATGTTCTGTATACATAGGGTTGTCGCGATAATCGCAATATTGCAATACCGTGCGGTGTTGCTAACCCAACCGCAGGCCGTGGCAAGCAACCGCCATTACTGCAATGTTGACATTTTATTTTTTTCATGAGACTAGCCCATCGAATATGACGTCTGATCTATTGCGTGTGTGCTATCGAAGCACAAATCCTCCCCAGCCACGTATTAGTCGGTTGTAGCCTCTTATAATACATCCATGGTTGTAGCTATTGAGAGTGTATGTATTTACGACACTCCGACGTTCCGCTTTACAGCGCTGTACTACTGTTTAGTAAAGTGCTGTATTTAGTCTGAGAAGCGCACCATACAGCGCACACACACTCGAGTGATTCTTTTGGGACATGTCTGTATTTCGTGTGGGAAAGAAAATTGAATATGTTGTCTCCTAACTTTTTGGGTTGTTCAACCAAAAACAGACTACTGTGCCATCACTTATTTCTGTCACCATGCTACCGTACAAATCAAGATGGTGTAGGCTATGCTTGACGCGCCATAGGTGTTTGATCTCGCGCTATTTAATATGCTTTTAATTAATTAATCATATTTTCCATCTGATATTTTGGCCAAACATCTGCTGGACAAAGTTAAAAGTGATCGCTTACGTAGTCAGAACACCAGCACTAAACTGGTAGAAAGCTTATGCTGTTGCGCAAATGTCTCACCACGGGCTGAGATCACTTTGCCTGAATGGCCCAGAATCACACTATTTCAGAAGCTCTGTGCCACGAACTTGACCATTCAAAACAAAAACTGGAACACCTCCCAAGTGAGGAGCCCAGGGGGCATCCTTACCAGATGTCCGTACCACCTCAACTGGCTCCTTTCGACGCGAAGGAGTAGCGGCTCTACTCTTCTCACTCTCCTCACGGATAGCTGAGCTTCTCAACCTATCTAAGGCAGAAGCCAGCCACCCTCCTGAGAAACCCCATTTCGGCCGCTTGTACCCGAGATCTTGTTCTTTCGGTCATGACCCACCCTTAATGACCATAGGTGAGGGTAGGA
>JAODTR010004472.1:0-12039 GCA_025399935.1 Amblyopsis rosae | reverse complement strand
CCCAAAATAAAATACAAAAATATTATTTATAATATAATTGCAGGAAAATGGTGGAAGGTCCCAAAACGAACAAGAATGTAATAACAAAACAATTACACTGTTACATATGTTCGTATACAGAAGGGGTGAATTCATTAGCCTAATGAATGTGTGAAAGTTATATCACATAATGTTGTTGTTACGTATCCTTGCGCTTTTTAAGTGGGTATAAGCAAATCCTTGATCTTTACTAGTGGGTATATATGTGGCCAGCAGGTAGCTGTGCGGTGTTGATCATCGATCTCCGACACCTCATAGGACGCTCTGGCGACGTAGGCAAGGGCCCATGGGTTTTTGGCCTGCCTTGTAGGAGAGTCCGCTCTCTGCGTGGGAGATCGGGGTTCGATTCCCAGAGTAAGACGAACGATCTCCGTCACATATATATACGGCGTATACCTGCGTGTCACGCAGACTACACCACTGGAATACATGATTGTATTGGCTTGTTTTGATGGCATTTAGGATTGTTCTGTTGTACTAATGGATCAGGCGATATAAATCACACAGTCGAATATAGGTAAACAAAACTGAACATACAGTTATAAGTAAATCTATGTCGCCCTCAAGTGTTCAAAAAGTATATCAACCATGTACCTGTGATTATATAGTTTATGCTTGTTGTAACACTAACTGACCGCTTGGAGGAGATATAACCCACTTTATTGTCAGATAGTTTACAATTATTGGCTGCAGCCTATAACCAGGCCAGCACCACTGAAAAGTTTCGTAGGAAAATTTCGCAGTTATGATAGTGGTAAAATAAATGTAATCGGTTATGTTATGGTAAAACATTGGGTAGTTGTGAATAGTGCAGAGTTCAAACATCGTGTCAATTTTAGCCGTGTTCCTGCAGAGTATAGAGCGCCCCTACCGTTAGACAGCTACTTCTCATCTGAATACGTACACAGACAGGGGATTCGCTGTCAAGAGGGTGGATGCACAGAGCTGGTGAGCGACGTGATGATTAATTCACGTTTATATCACTTTACCTTGTGTTTTACTGAAGCTTTCAGATATTTTTGCCACTGCATTGTCATTGGCATGTGTTACCAGAATCGAAATTGAGAGCACACAGTTACATTTGCTTGCGCTCCTCCTACTCTGAATCGTGTCGCAGAGAGCTAGCAGCGCTGCTAACCCTAGCCAAGTTAGCTATGTAGCCAGACTGACTGGGATACTGGCTAGTACCAGTATATCGACCAAGCTACCTAGCAAGCAATTGTGTCTTGACTGCCTCTGTGGCCGTTAGCGAATGTCACCCGGCGAATGCAATGGACACGAGGTACGGGTGAGCTGGGCTATGATATTGCAGTATTTTTTGTGTAATTTGGTTGTTTCTTTATGTTTCCCGCGACGTTGCATTGACTCCTCGAAAGGCTGTCCGGCGAAAATGTATTTTGGGCGTTATAAGGCCGTATTAATAGCTTGCGACATAGTGTTCCCATGACTTGGGCCATGTCATCTCACAGGGAGTTTCGGTGAAACTGGCTAACTGCGCTTGCGGGGATTCCATTGCACCTTCCTGCTAAATAATGATCGAATATCTAAATTGTCTCTGGTTAGTATAATCAACCAACGAGTAAGGTTTTTGCCTTGTTTATATATATTATATTATATTTTCGTGGGGATAAGCGCATCGCTTAAGGTTTTATGTGAATCGCTGGATGTCTTTGTCTGTTGTACTGTACGGTAAATTAGACACTGTACTATCGTTTAATTATGCATCAATTCTAACCTATTTGTATTGGGCAATTTATATTAACAACAAGACGAGCTCACAACTACCGTACTTTCTTAATACTGTGCAACACTGTTTCACTACTCGGTACATAACCGTTTATCCAATATTAAATATCTATTATGTTGTGCAGTTAACGTTTTCTCCTGAAATTCACTGAAGCAATGGGGGGCGGTGCCCTTGCCTGTATCCCATAATCTCAGTTTGATCACTTTATTTCGTCATAGCCCACATTAGTAACAATATGTACAAGAAGTGAGTATGTCAAAGAGAGTAGAGTATAAGATAACTGACTTGTTTGACTGAGGATGCCTTTACAGAAAGGAGACGACCTGTATCAAACCATTCCTGCTGGATAGTGATATCAATATACAATCTAACCTATAATTAATAGTCACTTAAGGTTTTTCTGAAACAGCGTTCTCCATATCCAGTGTTGGGATATATTACATGTTTTTCTGACTATCGGCATAAACTGAACCCATGTAATTGAATTTTTTTTTACAATTATCAGAAGGGCTGTAACCAGGTAATAATTAGCTAAATCCTCTTGTTAAATGTATCTTTTTTTATATGAAATTTGATGGTTAACCTAAAAACAATTAAAATAATGTGTGTTGGGGGAATCTGTCATTTAAACAAATCCCATACAGTGTATTAAGTTGTTTTTAAATCTGAACAATAATATTTAGTCCTTTAGGCAGAGGAAGCTTACTTTTCCCCATTGCTAGTAGGCTTATAGGGCTTTAACAGGCTCGGCCTATGCTTACATGCTGATATGCCACAGACAGCTGTATCGCTATGGAAATACATGCTTTGCCCTGCAAAATTCCTTTCTTTGTGAATGCAGTCTGTCTGCAGGCTTAGTCAACACCATGCCTGAATAGGCAGTACAATTGGTGTACAGGTGCTAAAACCATAGTCGTTTCTCTCATGAATGTTGTTTTGCCATATCATATGGTACCAGGAGTGCCTTGTTTTCCTTAGTCGAACATCGACTCCGGATGTGTGCGAGGAAGTCAACCTACAGTCACAAGATCGCTGTTTGCTAATCCTCAGGGTGGAGTGTAGCTCAAGGCTATGTTGTACCAGTGTTCGCTATCGCCACAACCCACCACAATGACACTTTGCATTAACAAAGAATCATTCTACTGTTCTCCTACTCCACCGTTTTTAGATTTCTTGTAACAAAAGAATCTTTAAGAGTAGGCCTAAATGAAGAATTCTAATGTGAGGATTTAATTTAATTTTGTGTTCATGATGCATTAGTATACATTAGTTGACAAGTTCAAGCTGCATTCCTTCCTCCTATGTACTTATTTACAATATCTCTCTAACATTTACCCAGATTAATTTTGCAGTTCTGAGAAAGCCGTTTTCATGAGACTACTGCAAACACAAGTGAGACTTAAGTGCATGTTCGCTAGAAGCATAATGCTTATAGATATCCTTAAGAACATATACACAAAATAAAGTAAATATCTCACATATAAATTAGATGGATTTGTTATTGTAACTAACATGGGCTAACATGGTGAATGTTATTGGGGGAGTGAGGGGAGCCTGCACAGCTTTTTAGTGTTCTTATGCTGACAGCAGGAGAGACAGGATTGAGTATGTGTCCCTGAGGACACAGCTCAAGGCCATTGGGATTAAACCACCATCTTTGGACCCAGTGGTAGTTTAAATAATGTGATGCTTTGTTAAAATAATTTTTTGTTATTACACAAAGATGTCATAATTTAATGAGTCAATTAAATCAATAATTAGGCTAACTGCTTTTAGGGTAGTGAATACACTAACATGCAAGGTGAAGACGTCGCTCTAAGGTAAATTTTGTAGGTAGCCATTAAATTCTACAATTCTCCATCGATAACAATTCTAAGAATTTTGTCACAAACAAAATAGAGTGTGATTGGCTGTGAGAAAATGGGTTCTACCTAAATCGGCTGCACCGTGTTTATGGGAGATATGGTGCAAAAGTGACTTGTGTGCTTGTAGCATTTGGTGCAGAATTGAGGAGCGCGGAACTTTCCATTTGTGATAACAGCATTTGAAACACGTAGCGGCAGATTCAAGCAGTTGTAGTTATTGACTTGTGTTAAGATGTGTGCACCTGCAATGGATAATTTGAGAAGGTGTATCTTAATGCCGTGTTGAGACGCAACTTCTTTTTTTTTAAATTTAAAAGCGCCGGCCTGGGCATTTGTCATGTAGGGAAAAAAGCAGCTGAAACGGTTGTTAGAGTTGTTAGAGAGGGAAACACCAGGTCTCACTTCGCCTCTTGTGATTGTGTGCCGGCTCAGCAAAGGGGGCTTGTGTCCGCTTATCAGGTTCTCATTTTTTAAAGGCGAAGCACCATTTGGTTTTCCATTCCTGCTAACAAGAAACAGCTTTGCAAATATCAAATGTAAATAATTACAAATTTAAAATATATACGCATATCTGAAAATACCTATTTAGTTGTTTCACTTAAAAAAGAGAGCACAGTATGTGCTGTACCCATTGAATTATAAATGCGGTGCACCAAAGCAGGGCTCCAGACTGCGACCAATTACTAAGCTAATACACTTCTTGTCAAATTCAACAAATACTGCCTCACATTTCTCTCTTACCGATCTCTGCATGCTAAAAAAAAGAATCTGGTAGCCTACTTCTACATAGCCCTTGCTCCATAAGGAACATAAACAAAATGGCGAACACCTGTTACTATTACAATGCCGCTTTGCTTCAAAATGTATTGCAATGTGCGGGATAGAGGGATTTTGATTTGACCTCGAAGTTAGCAAGCATTCTCGAGAGCTGACTCTGCATTTAATGTTTTCCTAAAATATGTTGCAGAAGTGATAATTTGTACAAAAATATAGGCCTAACAGGTGTGGTTTCAAACAAAATGCTTAAACAAAAGTGTAGTAAACCCTCGACCCCACACCCCTTCACGCCAGCTACCACCACAAGTGTGTGTATATATAAAAACTGTGGGAAACACTGCTCATTGTCTTCAAATGTACTGATACACTTGTGTGACAACTTTCTAGAACTTCAGTATCACAGACGTTCAGATGTTTTGCACCTAAAATGCCTTCATAAATTATGGGGAGTCAGACCAAATCAGACCGCAAATAATCAACACATTTAAGGCCAATGTATTAAATGCTTACTCTTGTGTGATGCTGGTGAGGACTCTGGCTCTTTAAAGATGGCCCTTCAGTTTCTCCTCTTGCGGACATGTCAGACATTTCAGATTAAAAAAATCTTACGCCTCCTAATTAACAGAGTTGCTGAAAAGCAATGTTTTTTTTTATGCCTTGAACAAGACAACAATTTAACTCGTGCTAACTAGGGAATTTCAAAAATACAATCAACAGCAGCTTGGTTCAACATGTAATGTTGACTTTAAGACTATTAATTCAGTGTCGCCTCTTTAGGACTGGTAGATAGCAATATAATCTGTCAAAATGACAGACGGCCGTCAGAATTTTTCGTCAGTTAAAAATATTCCGTCAAAGACGGAAAGTATTCAGTTAAAATGATGTTGGTCTACAATTTCAAAAGAAGATATTTTACATACGGCTACTTTGCGTTCCATTGTAAATGCACTTTTTTATTTCTGCTACCAACTAGCAGGTGAAAAATGAACACGTGGTTAGGTTAATTGGCTATCATCACAATCAGTTTCTCCTAAATGATCAGTTGCTTTGAAGAGGGAGGGATGTTAGATGAACATTACAGGCTGATTGGCAATTGCTACACCATGTCAGTGAGCGTGTCAATACATTAGAAGTTTGGTTATGTATCAGCTGCCAAGACACTGAACAACACTAGTCGCCAGCCTCTTTTTCACCCACTCGAATGCTCTGTCGCCCGGCAAGCATGAAATCAATGACTGTTGTTGCTTTGTAGCTGACTGTTGCCTAGCTTGCAGCCAGCTTGGCCCCTCAAATGAATATTCCTAGCAGCAAGGTACATGAACACTGTTGCACCGCGCAGTCACACCATACAGGAATGTAGGCTAAGGCTATCTTGAAAGTGTCAAGTTATGTGATACTTTACACTCTTTCGGCCCCTTTTTTTTTCCACTCCTGTTATTCCATGGGGACGTCAGAGTGGTGTCTGTTAAATTGGTCGTGCTTATGGGGATGCTCTGTTCCAGGACATTTTCACATGCTGGATGTTACCTTAACAACACAAAGTCCCTTTATGGCCCTAATCAAGACTATTGCAACTGTTGTCTGTGTGCACTAGTTATGATGGTTGTAAGTGACCATAGCTTTTGATGCCACTGTGTCATGAGTATATGTTTACCTGTTTTATGTTTGTAGTCTGTAGTGTGACAGCATTGTCTAACTGAAGCATGCATTGTTTATTTGACGTAGTGCTGATGAAATAAAGAAGCTCGGACTAAGAGGTCTTGTGCTTTCAAAATCTCTGCCTTCAAGGACTTCCTGGCCCATGTTATTTGATTTCCTCATGTAAAACGAACAGGCCTAGATGTTTTCTACTTCCACAACCGTTCCATGTCCTTTGTTACTTTTGCCTGGTCTAAATATAGCAACCCGGTGACTGGTATGTTGTAGGACCAGACACCTCAGTCACAGCTGGCTATAGCCTGTTATAGCCTGAGAGAAGCTTCCTTCCCAATAGGTCGACAGCAGTCCTTTGAGAATGGAGCTTACGCCAGTCTTTTATCTGAGCTCTTACTTGTTAAGCCCAGTGGTCTGCTGTACATGCGCGTTCTGGGGGAAATGTGAGCTAAATGACGTTCTTTTCATCAAGTCCATTGTCATCAGCAGATAAGTATGTTTATGAAGCCAGTATTTCTTCTCTGGTCTCTTGTGTCGTGTCAGTGTGAGACAAGAGCACCAATGTTGAAATGTGGTCCTCAAGCATGCCCTTTTGCTGGAGCAGCATGTCTGCTATTTTTATTGGAGCCATAAGCTACTTACAATGTCTGTTGTGACATTACAGGTTAGGCTAATATTATCCTCCCTGTGCGAGCTGATAGGGATGGCCATTGTTCTGGAGGAACTGTGAAAGCACCCACAAAATATGTGGATCACACTGTTATAAATAATGTACAGGAAGTCCTGAACTCATATTTGACACTAAATCAGCCATGGGCATTCAATCATAGCCATGGCCAGTCGCTTTTCTCTCTGTAGGTCGTGCTGTATGTGTGTGTCTATTTATTTGTGTGTGTGTGTTGCTGTGAGGAGTTGGGGGGGCTTCCACAATGCTATCCTTGTTCTCCTTGGTAAGGCGAAGGCAGCTTGAGCTCCTGTCCAACAGTTGCTTGTGGCACTTGTCCTGTCATTTGGCCTGACCTCCGATCCCTGCCCGCTGAGACTGCAGTCCTCTGTAGACAGTCTGCCCTGTGAAATGTCTCCAGTGGATTAGCTCACCATTACCATCACCCAGAGGGAGTGGCCCTCTGTTAGCCAAATCCTACCATGAATCTGGCTTTATAAACTATATTTACACCCCGATGTTGAATCTGTAATTTGTTTTTCTCTCTCAAAGGAATAGCTGAAAAGGTACTATTGAAGTTATTTTTAAATGATAAAGGAAGCTGTCTTTCAGATTGTTTGCTTTTAGCCACCTGCATTTAATGAAGTGAACCTGAAGAGGGTTTTCTATTATTTTGTGGGGGGGTGCATTCCATTTCTTCATTGGCAACAGATGTAGAAGAGGGCATGGTTTTTTTTTTTGTAAGAGATTCCCTTTGGAGTGTCTAAAAACAGTGTGGTGGTGTGTAGGGCAGCTGTTTGGCCTGAAGAGGCTGAAATAGACTTGACGAGGGCACTGAAGTAGAGCCTGTGGCTTGAGCGTCACAGGGCCTGTTTGTATGCTGCGGTGGCAAGCGGATAAGGAGCTGTCAGCATGGATAACAGCAGCCCCATCTAGACCTTAAGCGCTCTAACAAGAAAAGGTGGTAGCGAGTCATTGCGTAAACAGGCACTATTAGCAGCTGTTTCCAGTCGTTTCCTGAAGGCTTACACGGACAGGTAAATCATACTGGGGAGCTTGAGGTTTTTTTAACTGGCGACAGAGAGGTTGCCCTAGGAAACCTAACTCCCTTCCTGTTGAAGTGGAGCAGCTGTGCCTCACTTTGAGTGGGGAAGCAGTGCTAACATTAGCGCTAACGATGTTAACATTAGCGTTGAGAATGGGCCCCTGCTGAGGAAGGACATAGGACCGAGTTGGCCAGCAGCCAGCTGAGACCAGGGGAGTCTCCTGTCACGTGTTTGTTTGGGTGCGATCTCTAACACGATGATGGGCCTTGCAGCAGGAAGCTGGCAACAGACAACTCTTTAGAGCTTGCAGGCTTCATTAAAATCTCTGCTTCCTTTGTCTGAATCTGGGTTTTATATGCAGGCAAGAAATGTAAAGCGTAATTTGACAATTTATCAGCTTTGTGTAAGCTTACTGTACTTTGCATTTTTTCAAATGCTGATAATATTAAGCCTTTCTATCACAAAGGAAAGGTGACTGTACTGTTAAGTACCTTAAAGCTCTTTTACCATGTACCCAGCACTGCAGGGTGCATGGTGCTTTCCTTTTTAGGTAGCCTGCTGATGCACAAATCTTGAGGAGAGAGAATGAGGTTCTGTTGCAAGTTGGAGAATGTGTTTTACCGTTTGTACAGCCTGTACAGGTCAGCGTAGTGCTTGATATGTAGGCTGTATTGTCGTCTTTGAGAGCCACCAAATAAAGCAGGCTACAAACGTGGAAATCTCCATAGATCTATAATCAGCTATCCCGGAGCCCCTGTTAGGCTATGTTAACATCATTGATAGCCCTGTAGCCAGGGTCTGAAATTTACACCCGCCAAGTGCCAAATGCGGGTTTCTGTTTGGCGAGTAAATATTAGAGACTATATGCCACACTGGCAGGTAAATGTTTGAATTTAAATAAACTGTCACTTTTATCGAGTTCGAGTTTCTCTACTGCTGTCGTCTGTGTTGAGTTTGACAACACATTATCCTTGAAGACCTGTGTCTGCGACCGAATGCCGGATATAATCACAGCTGAGTCGTGTATAATACAGCACGAAATGACGCTTGTAGAACTGTACAAGCAGTCAAATTAAAATAAACAGTAGACTATATACTATCGAAGCAACACAAACATCAATGGTGGATGGAATGATGATATTTATTATCATCGCCGAAAGGAAAAAAGTTCTGCTATGAACATGCAAGGAAACAAGCATACTTTGGATATTTCCAATAATTGTTAAACCAGTGAAATGGTCTGACAATCCCAATTGGCAGCTTGATTGTGTAGTAGGATACAGTATGTTGCGTCATTGTTTATTGTTTTTTTGTTATTAAAGAGAGAGTAGGCCTAAAATGTACTAAACGGTACCTTTGGGTACCGGTTCAAATATGAATGGTATCCAGCCAGCCCCACTTGCTTCATTGCTACAAGTCTAGAGTTACACAATGCAAGCAGATGAGCGAACAGTTTGGAACCACATTTACTCCGATGGCAAAACAGACTGCGGCTGCTGCGTCATGCCTAACCCACCCACAAAGATGACACAGTGTGTGTGTGTGTGTGTGTGCGCGTCTTGTAATTTCTCAGCAAAATGACAAGCACACATTGTTTTTAAATAAAATGTAATATTATTCCACATGGTTTGGTTTGAGTATATAAACAAAGGCAATAGACTCGTTGCCATAATCCGACATTGTAGTGACGGGTTAATTAAGCGTTAACAGCGTTTAACCCTTTAAAATGTAATTTACACCAAAAAAAGTTTGTCGATTATGTTGTTTTTGTGATCGTTAGGAGCCGAATTCCTAATCGCGATCATATTTCGATTAATTGCCCAGCCCTAATGCATTCTATTAATCGCTTTGTATTGTGTTTTGACAACTATAAAAAGGCTCAGTGGTTCTAATCTAGTGTTGAGCTAAATGTGAAATGAAAATGTTTGTTTATTTACAGTAGTAACGTATATAAGCGCTCAACAGGCTGCACATGTAGCAGGTTGTGTGTGTATGTGTGCGGACCGCGGTTCTGTCTTCTGGAACCGTGACATGAACCCCTGGAAGTTTGTATGGTGGTCTCGGTTTCAGAACCGTTACACCCCTAGTGTGCACATAATGAAACCTGCAAACTTTACCGGCTGAGTAGAATGTAAACAGTTCTGCTATTGTCATATTACATCAATAGTTTGTCGTGATTGGTTAAAACCATTTAATCGCCTGGTTAAAATTGAAAAAAATCTACCTGGAAGCAAATAAAACGTCACATTAGGCCTGTCACGATAACTCTTTTTTTTTTTTTTGTTGGCCGATTAATTGTCCAAGTAATAACCGAGATCAACGATATTATTTTAATTTTAAGGACAGACAAGAAAAGACAATGGTGGAATGACGATATAGGCCTAATCCAAGGAGTCGACCAGGGAAGCAGGTATAAGTATAACTGAAACACTGGAAACATGTTCTATTCAAAACAAGCATCCAACACACTGTCGTGGTAAAGGTTGGTTGTGAATTACGTATTGATGTGCCCTACACCAGCGACCATGATTTTGTCCAGACGGAACAGTAACTTAATCCAGTATTTTAGGATGAAAGTGACGCAGTTCATATGTTTGGCAGTTCGTAGGCTATGTGGGTAAGCAGTCTGCCTTATAAAGCGTATATAATATAAATGCGAACTTGTTATCATTAAGAAACAGCGACATGTTCCATATTTTCTGTAGACCGGTAGATATTTTAACCAGTAGTAAAATTAAGAGGTGAGTTCAGAATTGGCTAATGTTTGTGGCGAACCTTTGCTTTGACCTTGAATGTTGAACTTTTTGTGTAAACATTACAAACATATTAGATTTAAATTTTCACCCTTCGTCCAGCGTCAATGTGTGTTCGTTGAGAACTACCCCCTCAAACTGTTTGCTGCGAACTCAAGCAAACAGAAAAATGTTTGCCAATTCTAAACCCACCTCTGTTCCGCTATTATCATGTGACATTAATTATTCGTTGTGATTGGTTTACACTAGTATTATTGCTTGGCAAAGTAGGTAGCCTACAAACAAAGCGAATAAAACGAATGCCGTATTTTTGCATTTATTCTTCTAGATGTAGTTTGCTGGAATTATGCAGTCGTCAGGAAAAACACCTTTACCTAAACAATTCAATATCCATTGGCGTTGAGGAACACGTATCAGCTGTCGCTATCTGCTCTGTGTGTGTGTGTATGCGAGCAAGCGGGGAGAGAGAGAGAGAGAGAGAGAGAACCGAGCGCATGAGAGAAAAGCACAGGAGCAGCGCAGCACTTAACTTGTGTCTTAAGTCAGCAACACGCATGTAAATACAGTATTATCGTGGTCAGAAAAATGATCGAGGTCATTTTCATATATCGCACGATAAGGCGATTTAGTGATTATCGCGACAGGCCTACGTCACATGTTCGTGTTCGGAACATTCATGTTATGTGTATGGTGGAATTTTGCATGGCTTTTTCGGGTCGCGCTTTGTGTGAAAGTACCTTTAATCTAATCAGAGGACATGCTCCCATCTAATGTGTCCAGCATTTGACAAACGTGTATCTGTGAATGCCCCTAGCCACCTGTTAGGAAATGACTGATCAACAGACAGACGATTTCATGTAATTTCCTAGACTTAACTTATTACACTGCAGACTACATCCATCTGTCCTACATTTGCATCCATAGATGCCAATCAGCATTTCCCTGGAGCCTATCAGCACTGTGTATGCAAATTTGAGCTTTAGAAGAGAGAGTAAAAAAAAATTTGTATTCACTAATGTGTCAATGGCGAGTCATGGAGAACTCATCTTGAGGAGGCACCGCTGTCTAAAATCTGTGGTGTGGGAACACTGAAAAATACACAAACATTGCTTGGCCACTACATGAGTGGAAACTATTGAACAAACACATGATGTCTCAATTCCACTGCCACCACCCAACCATATCACTAGCAGCGATCAAGCCGAGTCCTTAATGAAAACACAATATTCTCTTGTCGCTGCTTTCCAACAGCAATTTTCAACAAAAACTGAAATTAACAAAACCCAATGGTTGTTGAGCGGAACTGTTCGTGACTACTGTGTGGACACTTCCTTGGACCTGGGACGTGTCTCCTGTGGTATCTGACAATGCTACATTTGACGAAACACAAATTTACAAAATCAGAAGACCCTTATGAAAGAGCAATCAAGAGGAGAGGTTACCCTGCCCGGAGGAAGCCCGGGGCCCCCTTCTGGAGCCAGGCCCAGAGGGAGGG
>JAODTR010004471.1:0-12041 GCA_025399935.1 Amblyopsis rosae | reverse complement strand
TCTACCTACCTGCTATTTGTCTATCGTACAATTAAAATATTGACATAAAATCCTATGGTCTAAAGCCTGTTCTCTGGTGGTTCACACTCACCTGCGCAAAGCGTAACAGTTCCTCTACTAATACAGTGACTCAAAATGTAGGCTCTCAAAATTGTTCATTTGGTAATAAAAAAAGAAAGAAACAAAATAGAGCAGAAGTCTCTGAATCCTGATTCACCTGCTGGGCACGGTCAATAATTGACACTAAATGTATTGCCTATGGGACTCCTCTCCAGTTGACCCCTTTACTTTTCAGCAATGACTCTTCCAACCCACAACAGACTTTGTTGAGTATTAAATATTACTTTTGCAAAACGAAAAAAAGAAGGGTGAGAGTACAACCAATAACTCTACATATCATTCTTCTTACAGGAAGAAAATAAATACAATTTACGATCTTGCAAAGGTGAGGATATATGTGGTGTCAATGTGACATTTGGACTCAGCTACGTACAGCATGATAGATACCTGCGAACCCACAATGTAAGGCCACAGTTGCTTCAGGTTCTCATGAGGAGAACATTAAAGCTATATAGCATTGTTATGCCAGGGAAGATAAAGGTCAATTATTCATTTTTATGCAAAAAGCCATAAAATACCTTAAAATAAATAGGGCCAGTTTTTTTATTTATCTGATATTCTGATAAAAGGAAAAGTCAACGTCAACCAATGACTTACATGACCTACCAATACCTGCTGCTCAATAAGTGCTTGCACCACAGATTTAGAAGAAAAAAATAAGTGAATTATATTGTTTCCTGCCAAACCAATAAACCCAGTGTCAAGCAAAAAATCCTGTGGTCAGAAACCAATTAATCTAATATGACTAAAGTTGAAACCATCCACACTATAGGCCAACATAACTTCGGTGAAATGCCAAAATGTTTGGCAACACTACAATTGACGTTTATTAACTTCACCAGTGAATAAATTCTGTACTATTGATTATAGTTCTATTAATCAAAAGCCACAACCATTTATGAAGAGAATGTATTGTTTGCTACCCTGGCAACTACACTAGTTCAGTGGTTATGCGGAGAAGGCAGTGATCCAAAACGGTCTCACTATATACTTAAGTGTTCTGTGAATACTAATACTAAAAAAATAAATAAAAATATTCTGATTACACTTGGGGAAGATTGTTTTTCAGTGTGTTTTGAAATACCAATGCTGTCACTGTCATCATTCTTAAATGCTGCATTTAATCATGGGGTTCACTAAGATGAGGAATCACACACAGAAGATGTGCTAGTCAGGTTGCATGACACTTATGAAATCTACAACTGAATATTTAATAAACAGAACCTTTCCACAACTGAGATGTATGTCTTCCATGCTGTAATTATACATAGCATATAGATAGAACATGATCAAATGCATCATGACATGGAGAATGGCATTAGAAAAATGACCAATTGAAAATGTATTATAGATATGCTCAAGTCAAGTCAAGTCAAGTTTATTTATATAGCCCTTAATCACATTACAGTCTCAAAGGGCTGTACAGCCTTCACATGGAAACAAACAACACCCCATTAACCTGCTCCCCCCGGCAAGGAAAAACTTCCATTAAAAACCCTATGGAAAAAAAAGGGAGGGAGGAATCCACCCCTCCAGGATGGTTGAGATGCAATAGGTGATGGTAGGCAAACAAGATTTAGTAATAATACTTTGAATAATGTTTCACACTGTGCCGTACTTAAGAAGTAACACATCAGAGAAATTTAAAGCCTTTATAGGTTTTGTTAATCAAGAGTGGTCTGTCAATTTCAGCATTAACAGACCCCACATGATGCTCATGAATGTTTGTATTAAACAGCAAAGCATGAAATAATTAGTTTGTCACTGCTATAGTTGGGTCTGAACTGCGCTCCTAACAAATGAAATGTCTTAATATGTAATTATTTTGACAGCTAAGACTTGAGGAGGCTAATGCAACAACGGCATTAGGGCTGTAGAAGAGTGTGAATAAGTGAGTTGAAAATATACCGTTTAAGCGGGCAGTATGACACTGCAGAAAGTATCTTTGAAAGATACCTAACTCAGCACATGGTCATGCTTTCATGATGAATTACTTAGAATGATTAGATTGGTATTTCATATTTTGTTCGTACAGTGAACGACTATTTTGTTAATATTACCATATTTGTTATATTCATGTAAATCATTTAATTTGAGAATTGGTCCAATCATTCCTTCTGTACTTCTTTGTGACATTGGGGTAAGACATAGCCACAGCCCATGTACAGATGGTGATTTTCAAGCAGACACATTAATTGTTGCCACAGCTAAAGTAACAGCATGACTTTATTTTGTTTTATAAAATAATAGAAATAGAAGGACCAAATGTTTAGGTAAGCCCACAAAACCACTGCATCTCAGTTTCATGGCTTTAGTAGCATTGATTTACCAAAAAAACTGTGCTTTCCAAAACATTCATCCAGTTTTCACAAAAAATTTAATCTGTTCGTAATTCTTCTCTGCTCTGTCAGTAAAACTAACATTTCTGACTTCAGTGCGCATTATTTTGCAATTAGTTTCAGGTTTAGATAGCACAGGCTGCCAAAAGTACAAAGGAATAATAAAAAGCAAAATGGTTGAAGTGTCCTTTCTCAATGGTCTGCCTTCCTAACCTCCGGCAAATGTCATATGCCCACTATTATTCCAATCGTATTTATTTGGAATGGGATGGACATTTTAATCTCACATTTTCTCAGAAACCTGGACAAGGCAATCACATACCGCTGAGCCCGCTACTGTTAGAAATTACACTTTCAATTTGCCACTGCACCGTTATACAGTAAGCCTCCTTTGTTCAGCAGCAACAATTGAAAGTGCATAGATTTTTCAGTACAAGGGACCAACTGCTGAGACTGGCATCATATTCTCAATTTGACAGGGGTCCTTGAATGTGGCAGTTGATACATGTTAAAAATGTATCACTAAAACACAATTCATGTTTATTCTCCTAAAAATATTAACTTTTCCCTCCTATCGTCTCAAGAAATACTAACACCTACCCTAAGGGGTCAATATGACCCGGGCACTAATTCATGTCATAGCTCATCTAAAGCTTATACACAATCCACAATACAATACATGTGAAAATTGGCACAATGTTACAGCTATAAGTGTAGAATACAATAAACTAGTCACAAACAACATCAGCTGTTTTGCTAACTCTAGCAACTTCTAAATACTGTACCATGCACAGTATATAGATTAGATTCCCTAAACTCTAAAATACAAATATGTCTTTTTTAGTATGTATATTCACACATACACAGGTTTATGTAAAGTCAATCATTAGAAATCATATGAAACAGTGTCAGTATAGTCTATGTAGTGTCAGAGACACTAGACACTATATAGAGCCTATACAGCCTATAAGGACTTGACATGGTTTTCTTATATATATATATATATATATATATATATATATATATATAGATATAGATATAGCTAGCATGCTAAACTAACATTAATGCTAATATCTTTGGCCTACTTTTATAGGGATACAAATGTAAAAAGTATTTCCTCATACTAATGAATAAAGTAAAATACTAGAGTATGAGGAAATACTTTATGAGTTTGTGACTTGAGTTAGACAGAGCTGCTGCTCATAAGAAATATTGGGTGATATTGACCCTAAAATGGCCCCACACTGCCCCCACGATTGTCATGAGGAGCAAATCGCACCCAGAATCGGGCCAAAAAATTGTTGTGGGACAAGCTTAAGGTGAGAGACATCAGATTTTTGTAGCAGCTAAACTGAAAGTTTTTTCACAAAGCTACATAAAAGGCCATGTATTTATATTAATGCTTTATATGATTCTTGAATGTTTGAAAATGATTTGGGTCCCAAGCACAATTTTTCAAAGCACAGAGTAAAAATGCAGCTGGCGCCTGTAAATTATAACAAAATGAATTAGGCAAAAGTAAAATAACAAGCAAACAATACCAGTTGTTTGTGGTAAAAATAAAAATTTTGGCATTATTTTTTGTTTTAATTTTATCTTACTTCCTAGCCAGAGATTGCAATTATTGTAGCTATACCCAGTGTTTAAATTGGGATTTTATATATGGGGGAGCCCTGTTTCTTAGTGAATTGGATGTCATAGACTACTAAAATATATGCCTATTTGCTTTAGTATTCGGATACTCTAAGGCAGTGTTTCCCAACCCTGGTCCAGCTGTGTTGGAGCAGGATGACATCTAAAACATGCAGGACAGTGTTCCCCAAGGACCAGGGTTGGGGAACACTGCTCTAAGGGAATAATCAATTAAGCAATAAGGGACTAATGCTTTAAGTCTATTTACAGGAATTTCAGTTTTTAGGGATGCTGAAAAAAATGTAGGGGTGCCCATAAAAAGGGTCTAAACGCCGCTGCACCCAGGCCAGTTTACTGTCCCAATGTCCCTGAGAGGCAAGGACCAATCAAGGATGCATCGCACCTGATACTCATTTGGCCTCATTAACTCTTTAACCTTATGTTCTCTATTAGAATGTCTTGGCATTAGTCTGAGCGTCTAGCTGTGTTTAGGTTACTTGTCACTGCTGCTGGCTGTTTGTGGCTGTTTTTGGCCAGTTTTAACCTTTTTTTCAAGTTATGGTTCACATTAATTAATATTTTATTAAATGCAAGTATTACGAAAATGATTACATTGTAATGTCCACTTAATGTAAAATGTTACCTGAAGCAGTAAGTAGACACTACTTTAATTCCCTGTGAATAGATTTGAGCATGACTGTACATAACCCCAACAATATGGCCTCTCAAATGCTCAGATTGTTTCCTATACAGGAACAGTGAGGAGCTTGCTTTTCACATACGTCTGAGCACGACATACAGTATAGTATGTGTGTATGTGTGCGTGTGTGCGTGCGTGTGTACGTGTGTGTGTGTGTGTGTATGTGTGTGTGTGTGTGTTTTGGGATTCTGGAGTTTTAACTGCCACACAGTATGTGCTTGAGGCAGAGTAAATGTTAAAGACTCCTTATCTCATTAGTAACAATTAATTGGGAAAAATAGCACCGCTAGAAGTTAAAGAAGCTAATAACATTTTTGCTGTGTCGCTGGGATTTGGGAGTTGTGTTTGTGCACATTTTGTTGTTTATTCCACTGTGGCCACTGTTTAGCTCTTTAGTTAGTTGATGTTTAGGATCTGTTGATGCTAAATCAAGCCTTGAATCCATCTGAACAAAAGAATCACAATGCTGAGTGTAATTACCTGAAGAGGGAACCTTGTGCTCCATTAAGATACACTGAACAACTGAATGTTGATAAACAATGCATTATAATTAGTTGTATTAGGACAAGTACATGTGTAAACATGTATTCCTCTATATTAACATTGCAGTCACATTTACGACAACAGGCCAAAGACAATAAAAAAATAGTATTGCGTCTGTCATTCAACAGCACAATCGCCAGATAAGTACCGTTTTAGCCCTTTTGAGGTTTCCTGCCTCATACTCAAGGAGATAAGTGTCTATAAATGGTCTTCTGTCAGCTTTATTGAAGATAAATGGAGGAAGTAATCCCCAAGCTTTAAGTAGAAATGTATATTCTCAGGCTGTTCTGTGCCCTATGGCTATGTAGGGCTCAGAGTGGATTGAACTTTGATGTAGAATACCAGTCAGTTTTCACACTCAAATGCGTGAACCCTAACCCTCGGGTCAAGAAATCACAGTGCTCCTTTAGTGTCTTTGAACGAAACACCATGCCCTCGCTCAGCTGTAGACCTATTTCTTTTTCCTTAGTTTTGAAGTCTGCATATTTTGGCGTCCTTGTCTTGGTTTGGCTTTGGTCTTTGACAAACCTTTAACCTTGCTTCACTCATTCTTGGAGGGAAAACAACTTTTAGTAAAGTAGTGTATATGAGGCATAACAGAGAAAAGACCGGTCCATGTAAACATGGCATGGCTAGTGCTCATGTCTGTCCATGGGTGTGAGCTTACCACAAGATGGCAATTTGTACTGTACACAAATACACTTGATATCCAAGTACCCAGTCTAAAAAAACATTAAAATGAATGATATTAGAATATTAGGCAACATTTAACTTTAAGAGTACATGAATCACTATATAACAAAACAGTAATAATATGTAATTGCTATGTAAAAGCACATTTGTGCTATTGATTATTACACAAAGTGGAACAAGCACATGTAATTACAAATCAGCTTAACTTGTAATTATGAGATATCTTATGTAATTAAAAAATAGTTGTTGCATTTGTGTAATAATAAATATAAACATGGTATTTTTACATTTTTACAATTACATAGTATTTGCATAGTAATCACAATGAATTACTATGTTATAAATTAATGTATTACTATTTTGTAACATAGTAATTATAACCCCTTAATTAATGTGAAGTGTTACATTAATAATGGCAGTATTATGTTATATCTCACTAAAACCAGCACAATAGCAAAATTGTGTCATTTTCAAACTACAGTACAGTGTCCCCATCATTAAGTAGCGGTCCAATACAATATTAAGATGTATCCAGGTTTGTACAGCATTTCCCCTGCCTCTTGCAGTCTGTTAAACGTGTGTATCGATCTGTCGTCTTGAAGTGCAAAAGGTTAATGTGTTACTTATTGATCTGAATAAAACCTTTTACTCAACTCCACAGATGCTATGTTCAATAAGGCCCTCTGGGCACTGTTTATGGATACAGGAGCTTGCATGGACAGGGCCAAAAGCGGAGACGTTGTGGAAAATTGAATAAAGCATGGGGAGAAACCAGGTGGCCATCAGCCAGTGCTAACTGAAATACAACACACTCCAAAGGAAACAGAGAGAGGCAGACAACCAGATTATCCTTAAAAGTGAACATATAACTATTTAGTCCTCACAACCCAACGCAGACACAGTGTTTATCTGACGGATAATGAAGACAGAGGCTGAAAATGTGAGCCTTGAGCTTGCTGGGCTGCACCTTGGAAATATGCACAGCAAAGTACACAGTAAACACAATAGCAAGGAAGCAGAAGGAAAAAGCCTGACTGATGTCTGATAAAGCCACAAGTAAGCCTTAAACACTGAATAGTATTTCAGGGTGTGAAAAGTATTATCATTGAACACAAACCGTCAAGAATCCAACATTCTGATGGAGTATTCTGTATGAAATGCGTTCCTTATTACCGAAATGAATGGTTTCAATATCTGTGCAATGGTGTGTTAAGAACAAACGGAATATGATTAACAGGGAGAGAGGCTATTAAAACATTTGAATTCTCTGAAGGCTTGGAAGTGGATCCTGCCACTGAGCTGAACTACCTTTGTTTACCGACGTCACGGCATATTCACACTCCAACAACTGATCTTAATTGAGATTATCATATTAAGTATTCTCTGAGATGATTTCATTAGGTTTTGTCTTGCATGGGGAAACAATGTAAATTGTTTAATGTAGCTAAAATGCACACAAGCATCCCCCCCCCCCCCCCCCCACCATACCCATGGGTTGGAAGGATGCCAAATTGATACCCCACATACACATTTACAATATTTTACTGTATACTCACCATCAATAAATGCCCCTATTCCCATGTATTGTACACAGCTCCATCTTTCAGTCTCTGCAAGATGTATAGTCTGTCTGTACCCTAGGCAGTATTGCAGTGCTAGTTTTTCTCTCATCCAACAACTTCTCAATAGCAATTGCAGTATCACTACAATAGCTCACAACATTGGAAATTGAAAGTCACTTGGGATGAAAGGTCAAACCAGTTGAGCTTTAATGCTAGTTTGGAGCATCTGACCACTAAATAAATAGGAAATCCCAGGCCTATTTAGTATTTAAGTTATATTTGTGGCTAAGAATTGCTTTTATTTCTTGGTTGTGAAATAGAGTAGTCACAGGAAAAAGATAACTGGAAAAAACGTTGAATTTCTCCCATGACAAGCTCCAAGAAACACTATTGACTATAGTATGTTCGTTCAGTTTCCAATGATCATGCAGCCTAAAACAACGAAAGCGGTAAATCACTAATCCTCTAACCGTTCTTTCAAATAACGTCATAAAACCAAGAAAAAAAAGCAAATGAAAGATATTAAACATAAAGTCAAATGAAAGGGACAAAAATATTTCAATATCTAATTTTAATAAAAATATAGAATAGGTTATGAGGAAGACTGCATCTCATCTTATTATGAGACCAAAAAAAAACAAAAAAAAACAACGCACACACGCACACACTTGTTGCTGAAACCAGTGAGGCTCGCAATTTAATTTCATCAGCCAACCAACAATCACTCATTATATAGCAGGAGCGATGATGGTATCCAATCAACTGTGAAACACTGCATTCTTGGGCATGGGACAATTCATAACAAGGTTCCCCATCTCCCCCCGCCCCCCCCCCCCCACTCACCTTTCTTTTCATGGCAAAGAACCTGCTCAGCCAAATCCTTGTTGGCAAAGGGACCATTGTGGTAGCTACATCAGCCATTCACTGCTAATGTCATGGTCTTTAGCTGTTTTAATAACAGACAAAATTTGATATGGCAACTATGTCCTATCATTATTATATATCATTATTATAAATGTTTTATTAATATCCCTTGTACGGTCTTCACTTTTATGCCCCTTTAAAGGTGTTTTGGGGTTTAAAATTGAAAATACTTTACATATATTGTCTTTACCTCAATTCCCAACCATATAAATAAAATATATGACTAATGTTTGCAATTATTCTCTCATAGATACCATTTACCAAAGGAAGTGTAATTCGTTTTTTGTGATAAAGTTACATTTTATGTAGAAAATACAAAAATATAATGTATGAAAATAAATGACTGGGCAAACCTAACATAAATGAAGCTATTTAATAAACAAGGTCAAAAAACTGTCTGCTCCCAGTCAGCAATGCCTCCCCAGCTCCATGGCTTTCTCCTGCTTTATCTGCTCCGGGTAGAGGCCACGCCCACTTATCCACCTCCCAAATACACTCCCACAAAGAAAGAATTAGCATAACAAATAAATTATAGGTATCACAATAATGCTCCTACATTACCGGCCCCTAATTGTGTATGAGGTAACTCAAAGACAATTAACTAAAAATATTAAAGGAGCATTTTGTTTCGTCCTGATTGGTAGAACTAACACTTGGCCATGTCATCACAGGTCATCACAGTTATTATTAATAACTTGTGGGGATCGGTGTCGTTTAACAGCTGCTTTCCTTCATTCTTCTCCTTCCAACAATAAGCAGATTTTGGAGATGGGCCGTTCTATTATATTGGTTTGCGTCTTGAGTTTAACTGTACGCACCAGTCCTTTGTGATCGGGTTTTACTTCAAGTATTTTGCCTAAAACCCAAGATCCTCTTGGTGCGGACGGATCCGCTATCAGTACCACATCACCGCACTGAAAGTTCCTTTTTGTTCTGTTCCACTTCTGACGCTCTTGCATGAGTGGCAAGTATTCCAATGTCCAACATCTCCAGAAGATGTCTGCCAGATATTGAACTTGTCTCCAGCGACGTCTTATGTACAGATCCGATTTATTGAAGACTCCTGGTGGTAGACTGGGATTTGATCTCAGGAGTAAAATGTGATTAGGTGTAAGGGCTTCCAAGTCCTGTGGGTCTTGTGTAATTGTGGTGATTGGGCGGCTGTTCATGATCGCTTCCGCTTCACATAATGTGGTGTTAAGCCCCTCTTCATCCAATGACAATGTTGTTGTAAAACAGAGTTGAACACCTTTCTAATTGATCGGATGAGTCGTTCCCATACACCGCCATGTTGGGAGGCCCCTGGTGGATTAAAGCTCCATTGTATGTTCTGTTTAAGTAGAGCTCTCTGGATCTTGTCTTGTTTTAGGGTGGCTATTGCTTCCCTAAGCTCTCTTTATGCACCAACAAAATTGGTGCCATTGTCTGACCGGAGATGCTTTACTTGTCCTCTTCTACAAATAAAACGTCTTAATGCATTGATGCACGAGTCAGTATCCAGAGTGTGGGCCACTTCTAGGTTGCACTGCCCTGCTGGTCATGCATGTAAACAGTACTCCGTATCTCTTCAAAAACGTGCGTCCTCTTTTTATCATAAAGGGTCCAAAGTAATCTACTCCAGTGTTAGTAAATGGAGGCAGGTCTGGTTGGAGTCTTTCTAGTGGTAAGTCTGACATTTTTTGCTCCCCAATCTTGGCTCTGTATCGTCTACAGACAACACATTTAGATAATAACTTTCTGGCTACAGAGCCTGCTTTGATCACCCAGTACTTCCTGCGAAGCTCAGAGAGAAGATGATTTCTTCCTCCATGACCAGTTGTGTTGTGTATGTGCAGTAAGATGAGGGTGGAAATGTGTGCGTCTGTGGGGAGTATGATGGGGAACTTGCTTTCATCTGGTAAAAGTGCTCTTTTCAGGCGGCCTCCTACTCTGATCACGCCGTCTTTTAACACTGGGTCCAGTTTGTACATTCTGCTGGTCTTTTTAACACTGGGTGTGGACTTCTCCAACATGCTCATTTCATCTGGGAAGTGTTGACGTTGAGCATATATAATGATTGACAGTTCCGCCCTCTTTAGGTCTTCAAAACTTATGGCTTGGTTGCCTAACGTAGTTTTGTAGTCCTTTATGGTTTTGTTCATTTGTTTGGTTATGTTTCTGGTGTGTACAATAGCTTGTATTTCTTTCCTTTTGTGAGCCAGTAGTCTTAAAACATTCTTAAATTTCAAATACCAAGCGATGGCATATTTTAATTTCATCCAGCTTGTGAAGAACGTGATCAGTTTTTGTGAAGCAGTTTCCTTAGTGATGCAGATGGTGTTAACGTGGTGTCCACTTTCGTAGCTAACGTTGCAGCTGCAAGCTCCAACCGGGGAATGGTGACCTTTATCAGCGGAGCCACCCTTGCTTTTCCGATCATGAATGCTACGTGGACTTCCTTTCTCTTGTTTTCGAGCCTCAAGTAGGTCACCGTTCCATAGCCTTTATCGCTTGCATCTGCAAAATGATGCAACACTGCCTGCACGGCAGTACCAAAATGCTTGGGCTTGATACAACGCGAGATCTTGAAGTCAGCTATCTGTTTAAGGGTTGTTGTCCATTTAAGCCATTGTTCAGTTAGGCCTTTAGGCACTTCAACATCCCAAGACAGGTTCATTCGACAGAGCTCTTGCAGTATGAGTTTAGCTGGCATAGTAAAGGGTGCCAAAAACCCTAAAGGATCATAAACAGAGCTAATCATGGAAAGCATTCCTCTTCTTGTGAGTGGCTGTGGCTTAATGGTGACATTGAAAATAAAGTTATCATTTTCTATGCACCACTGCATTCCCAATGCCCTCTCTATTGGAAGCTTATCCCTGTCTAGGTTCAACTCTTTAATCTCCTTTGCCCTCTCTGGTTTAGGAATCGAAGACAGAACCTCACGACTATTTGTAACCCATTTGGATAGGTGGAAACCTCCTTGTTTACAAGCAGCAGTCACATCTGTGACGAGATGTATCGCTTCCTGCTCTGTAGGAACTGACTTAAGGAGGTCGTCTACATAAAAATCATCGATAATAGTATTGATAACCTCTGACCTGAACTGCTTTCTATTGTCCTCTGCTGTCCTTTTCAGTGCGTAATTTGCACAGCTAGGTGAGGAGGTAGCACCAAAAAGGCGCACTGTCATTCTATGTTCAACAGGAGGCAGCGTGTCATCTCCCTCTGGCCACCACAGAAACCTGAGGAAGTCAACATCATCATGAGGCACTTTGACTTGGTGAAACATTGCTGTAATAAGCACCACTGGTTCTTGTCTGAATCTGGTGAGTACTCCTATTAGATTATTGGCAAGGTCGGGACCCTTAAGCAACATTGCATTCAGTGAGGTTCCATTGTATGCCGCTCCACAATCAAAAACCACTCTTAAATTTCCTTTTTTAGAGTGGTAGACACCATGGTGTGGCAGATACCTGTAACGATACGGTCGAGTGGGGGGCGGAGACCCAAGTGCAGGACACAGAAGCAGGAGATGACAGGTATAAGTAG
>JAODTR010004470.1:0-33260 GCA_025399935.1 Amblyopsis rosae | reverse complement strand
GGGGAGATGAAGGGGAGGTGGAAGGGGAAGAAAGCCGCAGAGAGGAGGAGGAGTAGTAGTGAGACAAGGAGGGGAGGGATGGGGGAGGTGAAATGGAGGCAGGTTATAAAAAGAAAGATGGGGCGGAGAGGGGAGTGACAAATGAGGTGCGGCGGGTGCATGGAGGAGCAGTGTGTGATTTGGGCGGGGGGGGGGGGGGTCAGAGGAGCACAGAAAGGAGGGGAGGACAAGTTTAGCATCAGGCCTCAGCAATAATGAGAGAGGGAGACGGTGAAGGAAAGTAAAAAAAGAGGTGAAATATCACCCCCTGGTGGGCAGGCTTATACCAGCCAGGTGACCAGAAGCATGCTGGACAGGCTGGACAAAGGTTCCTGCAGAAGGCAGCTGGTAAACCCAATCGACCGGACATGATGTTAACATACGGAAGCACTACTCATTCATGAAGCACGTTTATTAGAAGGATAAAGCCTTTGAGATAAACCATCTCGTTTTCAATGGGGTTCTTAAGAAACTATAGCTTGGAACCTATCTGATGCACTATGTATTATTCATCACCATAAAAAAGGGCATGCTTAACAGATATATTAATAACTCATTCTTTAGTGTTTGGCTGCCATAGCGCTGGAAATATATTTTATATGCATTTCATTTATCTAGGCAAAACGTCTTGAAAACTGAAGCAATGTGAATTAAAGACTAATAGCTTGCCCATGTATGATGAGTTGGCAAGGTCGTTGATAAATGGGTTAATGACGCTAGTTAGGCCTTAATAGTTATTTATTTTAATAACATCTGAAACTACTATGAGATTTGAGAAAATTGACCATACTGAAGATCAGACGTGTGTCAAATAATATTTGAATGAAAAGCTGTGTTAAGTGGTATGGTAGAACACTGTATACTACAATTGCTACTAAAACTGATTTTTAAACCTTCTTTGCCACTGATGTAGTAAATGTGCCATGTACTGTAGACCTACTGCACAATCACCTACCACACATTGAACCCAAGTTCTGCTATGGATGCTAGCTGACTCATAGAGTACCACAGCTATCTACATACAACCATCATGTAGTTACTATAGGAAAGGTTATCTGCAAACTGATGTTTGCATAGAGGTCGCGCTCGGTTATCTTCCTTCCATTTGTCGAGGTTAATGTCCCTGAACAAAGTGAATGTGAGCAGAGAGAAAAGCACATAGAGAAGGTCCATCTCACTGGGAATGGAGGACAAGCATACACATCCTCAAGCCATGCTACTGTAACACACACACAGACTGGATTCACTGAGATCACAGTTCCACCTGTTGGTCTCCTTTAACCCTTCATAAACCAGCCACAACTCCCCGTCCTCATTCAGCTTATGGAGGTCTGGAGCAGCCGATCTGACACAAAACACAAGGCATAGAGCAACATGGTGGCAAAACTCAATGAAATGGTGTGTGTGTGGGGAGATGGCAGGGTAAGGTGCGGTGTATGAACAGTACTGCACAGGCCAGGCATTGAAACACACATGTGCTAAACATGTGCTAATGGGTGGATTGGTTACCAACGAGGGACCGAGATATATCAAGGAAATTGACAATGTCAATCTCAACGGATGTTTCCTTCTGCCTAATTATGTACATGTGTTTTCACGTACATCGATCCTGTGTATGAAGATGTGTCTGTACACACAATGCCGTCTAAATGGTACTGTATAGGCATACTATAAAATAACACATACATTAATTAACTGGAATAGAGTACTGCTATTAACAGACATTTAAGAGAAAGGATATGTGACCAATGCAAATTAAATGTGTTACATTAATTATACAGCATGTGTTATGGTTTTAGTTGTGTACACCTCTATCTGTCGTATGTCTTTTCAAGTGTAAAAACTATCTGAATGGTGACTATATGTCTCACCCGGGCCTGTACATGGATGAACCTGGAAGAGAAAATTATGTTTGACATCTAAGCTAAGTGTGGGAACATACATACATGGGAACATACGTCGGTAACCAATAGAGCAACAAAGCCCAGAGATAACAAAAGGTTAAACACAGTGATACACAGCGAGTTACTTTTTTTTGGGTACCCTGATTGGCAGTGTTCCTTGGGGAATGCAACTGCATCACTGTGATTGGCTGTGATTACACAAAAACACCCTGTTACCAGGACGACAGACATAGATACGCCCAGATTATCATGCATTTTAATTAAAGCAGTGATGGATGGGTAATGTGTTTGGCAATACACTGAGAGTTGATGCCAACAGTTTGAGGAGCATTGACAGAGCCAAATGTGATAGATAAGATGGTATTCCAAGACTAACAAAGGATTCTCTTGCTGTGTATCAATGCCTTGTAATTGTGTTTCATGCAAGGCTCAAGCTCTAGTAGTTCATCCCATAGCGCTGATACAATATATGTTATTTATTTTTATAACCAAATTAATCTGGCTGAATTGCTGTCCACAACTTGGGCAAATTAAGTAAAGCAAACTGGCCTAGCAGGCAATCCATGCTACATGCTGTTAAGGAAGCTAACATCTACACCTGGATGCAGACATAACCACCAAGAACTTTCCCTTGATTTTATTAAACTATCAAGATCACGCAAACCGCTTCCACTGGCCAAAAGATCTAATTATTAATACAGTACTTTATGTTATCAAATGCATTCCCATGAATCACTGTAACTCCCAATAAATACTGAAATTATATCAGCAGCAAACCTAGAGATAAAACATAGCATCTTTCGCATGCTAGTTAGCTAACCAAGCTACGTTAAAGACCAGAGGGGAGAGTCAGCCTCATCAGCTAATAACAGCTGCCATGTACTCTTCCCCGACGCTGATTCAGGATGGCCATGCATGCTCATGTCACATGATGCATAGGCCACACCTGATTGGTTACCTGAGCCTACTCAGGAGCTCACCGACCTCCAGCGGCTTACGTAAGAACCTGGGAGAGCTGCACAGGACAAAGAGAGGCCGTTCACAAAAACACACAGACTCACATGTCCCCCAAAACACACACAGTATTATAATGGTATTTACAAGAACAGAGGTCAGTCTAGGAAGTACCCCAAGTGGAAAAAATAAAATGTAGGGGATGTTACTCGTTCAGACAGTGTACAATAGAGATAGAGATAGAGAGAGACAGATAGATAGAGAAAGAGAGATAACTTGCCCTATACATTCTGTTATTGTTACTATATTTTTTATCTTTTATTTACAGTATATGCTTATTTTTTTAAATGTTTTTATGTCTATTATAAATATCTTTTTTATTTTGTTAATTATTATTTTATTGTTGTAGTTGGTGTTACCCATATTATTATTATTGCTATGACTGTGTCCTTTAAATGATACCAACTGTTATTGTTCTTATTTTCATCATTGGCGTTATTACTGTGGGACTACTTGTCCTATTGTTTGTATATTGTTGTTCTTATTGAGGGCTACCTGCCCTCTAGCTTTGGCAACACTGTTGTAATAACAATAACTTGAATTGAATTGATAGAGAAAGATAGAGATATATAGAGACAGAGACAGATAGAGATAGAGACAGAGAGACAGAGATAGAGAGACAGACAGACAGACAGACCGAGAGAGAGATAGAGAGATAGAGAGAGAGAGAGAGCTACAATACCTGTTGGTCTCCTTGACGCTGATGTAAGCCTGCTTTATTTCATCTGAGTCCTTCAGCTTAGAGACATCCTCGACATAGTGAGACGTCTCTGTCATGGTCTCCTAGAGCAACAGCAGGGGCGTGAGAGAGACGTTACAGTCACTGTGTAATATTTTCCGCTCGTGTCTATTTACCCCGTGCGAAGGTCACAATCTAATTGCAACGCAATGTTTTGGACCCTATTATACTGCTTCACAATCAGTATTTATTATGATAATACTATTACCATAACCGTAGCGAATTACACACCGATGATATGCACGAATGTAAACACAAAAGATCAAAAGGTCCCATCAACATGCATGTTTACATTAAACAATTCACAGTATTTGTATCCTACCCGCCCAGCTGCAGTGTGGTGTAGTGTTATTTTGCTATGTCAATAGTTACCTGCAAATGCACCAAGGAGATTGACTAAAGATACATTAAAACATGCAGATATCTTGTTTAAGTGGAGCGAATGAGGTGATGATTCTTGGTTCAAACACATACCACCTGCTGTACTTTCAGTTATTAACATTGGGAGAACTGCCAGCTAATGTAATGCACTTATGAAATATCTTCAAAAGGGGAAAGGGGAGGAAATTCATAAGGGCAGGCATTTTGGACTAGCTTCCAATAGCTAATTTCTCCATATAAACAAAAACATGTGGCCGGGACATCATTAACATAGATGCATTACATAATGCTCCTATGAATCTATGATGCAACAAGTCCATTTACTACGTTCATTCAAAATGTACCATAAGTACATTCAAATGTACTTGCAAAATGGCAGCAAAGAAACATCTATAGTGTAGCTGATTTTATATATCAACTGAAGGCAAACGGATGTATAGATAAATGCATATATCCAGATATAGAATACATCTGATTATAACACATAAAGGAATGTATGTATTAAGCCTTTTTTTTTTTTTACAGATTCTAAACATTAGATTTATTTTTGTAAAAAGGCAGGCAGAACATGATTACAAGGTAAATAAACACAATGCTTTATAAATACAAGCCATGGTAAAAGATCGACGCGACACACTCATAGTTGATGGACATTTTTAACTGTACCTTCTCATCCTGAGTGGAGCGTGGGTGCAGGGCAGAGCAGAGACAAGACAATTAGACAAACCGCTACAGTGACAACACAGCTGACAAAACAGTGATTCCTTTCCATTTATTGAATAAAAGATGCACTCCTTGATTAGTGTCCAGAATTGACTTTGTGGTTGAGCATGGGGTTACATAAAGCATCGTTTTGGTTGAAGCTCCACACATTCATGCACGGCCGGGTTTCAAACCAACAGTAAACTGGGGAGGACATACATGGTTCAGGATACATGTTGCTATCACACGATCAAGGAGTGCACCTTTATACCAAGGGTGATGGTGCCACGGCTCACTTAATGAGATAAAACCAAGCAAGAACCTCCGGTGCTGAGAATTGAGTACAGCGCAGAAGTGCCAAACCCTGCAGTTCATCAAATGGCCACTTGAGGCTGGCTGCAGCCACGTACTGCACAGCGGGTGACGTCCATTTATACACACAGTCTATGGATAAGCTCCTGTACTCCTGTGTCTGTACTGTACCTTGTGCTGCATAGCCTCCTTCTGGCTGACCAGCTGGGAACGCAGGATGAGCACCTCCTCCTTGCGCACGTCCAGCTCCTCGCAGGAGGCGTTGAGCTGATCCAGGAGCACCTTGTAGGCCGGGGAGCCCACAGCACCCGTGTTTGCAGCGGCGTTACCCATAAGGCTTTGCCTCATCTCCGCCAGGTTGTGTTTCAGTTTCTTGTTCTCAGACTCCAGCTCTTGCCGCTAAGAGAGCGTTGGAGGATACAGGGTCAGAACCTTCTCTCATGTTAATTATCAGTCCCATCCAGAAGGTCTTGGGTCCAAGCCCTGAGTTATTATAAATCGCTTTGTGTAAAAGCATCAGCTAACTTTCAATTAAACTTGAAGGATATTATGTGATATTTTATGTAACATACCGTATCCATTGAATTGACACTAATAGATTGCTTTGATTGACTGTGACTACTGGAGAGAATTCTTTTTAAATTGCTTTTAATTAACAACATCTAAAACAGACATGTAATTAGGGAATAAGACTTTAACAAAGCATCGGCGTACATGAAAGTAATGTGTAAGTCAACTGTGGAAACCTCTGTTTCTTAATGGATGGATATCCTTTTGCCAGGTCAGAAAGGGTCAGAATTCATTAGCAAACTGTCCGTCAAACCACTATTCACTGCCAGCTACGGTTAGACCTACTTATGAGTCATCAATCAGATTGAGGATCTGTGAAATTGAGCAGCACAACACATTTACACACGCTTGGAGCTAGCTGGCAGGTTACCATGGAAATGCAAAAAAGGATAAATAAAATAATTAATAAATGAATATATTAATTAATTTAAAATCAAATTAATTAATTTCAAGTTTAGATCCTGATTGCACATTTTATTGTACAGGTACATCCATTCACATTTCGTGGCTTTTTCCACCTGTGGGAATAGCCGCTCCAGTTTGAGCTTCAGTTTGAGTTTTAGTTTGAGAATCAGTCTGGAGAGCTTGGAGATTGTTGTGTTTCAGGCCAGTAAACTAGTGTTTTGCCAATCAGCGTCGTACTGTTAGCTACAGGCGTGGTGTAGGTGTGATGTAGGTGACTTGATTTTTCAAAACAAGCTCAAAAACCACAATGGGGGGTCCTACAGAGGTTAGCTGCATTATGGTATCAGTTTTAGTAGAGTTTATTAGAATAGCAAAGCACCGCACTAAAGGCTTTTTCTATGGAAAGTTTTCACAAACTCTTCTCCCGACTTTTTTTTTGCAAGAGTGGATTTAACAACAAGCTCTGCTGGTTCACAGGTTTCTACAATCACCTGTCAGGTATTTTTACATTTTTTTTTTATCACCTGCCCTTTTACAACAGTTTCAATGGACGGCATCCCAGATGTCAGGTTAACCTAACCCTGCTATCTTAGGATAAGCCCATCTGTGGAAACATCTGTCTTACCTTAAGGGACTCATACTCCAGCTCTGCCCCGCGGGCTTTCTTATGTTCAGCATCGTCCTGGAATATAGGGAATATATTGAGAAGGAAAAGTAAATACTTAAAATATATTGTAGTATAAACCTGATGTGATATACAAATATCCTTTATACTGTATACAGTATATGGCAGAACTCAAACTATTAAAGTATCTGATAAAATAAAGTTTTATCAGTTTTGTCTGTAAAATGTATGTTACAGATCTACTTTTATAATTACTGAATATTTAATGTATAATATTACTATTAGTAGTCTGCAGACATAGACATCTTCAGAGTGCGAAATAGTATTAATATAGTATTATGTTGCCTATACTGTAGTACCCTGGCTCTAGCCCGCTGGAACTGATCTTCTTTGGTTTCCAGTTCGTTGAGGAGACCTTGCTTTTCTTGCTCCATTTCTGTTAGACGCTTCTGTAATTTGAGGGTCAAGGAAGTGTCTATTCCACGAGTCACATCCTGAGAGATGGAGAAATAACACACAACAGTATTTCACTGCAATTATTTCCAATTTCAGGTCAGGATTACAAATTCTTTGAAATTCAAGGTTTAAGACTATGTGTTGTTTGTTTGAGTTTTCAATTTGAAAAGGAAGTTAAAATGTGCACCTTACAGGAAAGCCATGACACATTCACCTCTTAATAAAGGTTTTCAATTCTACTTTACATGACTACATTTCTATAAGAGGTTTGCACAGCACAGGAAATAAAACATTTATTCATAACATTATATACATCTTTAGATAATTAAGTGCATTCATATTCATGGTGAATATTCCATTTCAAATTTAGATTTTCCACATCTAGATACAGAAATGTGATCTACTTAAACCCTGCCCCCTACCTCTCTTGCACGGGAGCCTTCTTCCAATTCGGTGTACTCTGAGTTGTAGGTGTATTCTGATTCGTTGCTGCTGTGCGTGGAATCTGTTCTCCTGTGGCCATGCTTGTGTGGGTGCTAGAGAGAGGGGTGGGATTAGAAGCTATCAGTCAAGCAGCGGGGGACACCTGCCTTTGCCCTTACATTCAAAAGGTATCTCAAAAGTAATCCGGCAAGCAGAGTTTGATTTAAACAATCTAAACAAATCGTGTTATTCCCTCCTGAAATGTTCCTCAAATGAGAACATAAACTAAGTGAAACGTTCTTCAAATGAGAACATAAACTAAGTGAATGTGACTGTAGATTTGTGTGTGGGCATATAATTCACAATCCCTGACCGAAGAGAGGGCCATCTCCTCTTTTAGGTCGTCGTATTTCTCCTCCAGGCGAAGGTGTTCCGTCAGGAGATTCTGGTAGCGAGAGCGCTCCCCGTTCAGATCGCTCTCCAGCTGCTGAGTCTCCTCCAATATGGTACGAGCCATTTTCTCTGGAAGCGGGAAAGAGGAAGAACCGAGATAGAGGGCAAACGGGACAATGGGTGAGGGGAAAGCAAACTGCTGGATATAGATAATGATGGCTACCGTGTCTGGGTGTAATAAAGCAATGCAAGACCGAATGCAATAAGTCAAGACTTCATGGTCACATCTGAATATAGCGGGTCTACCCAGGAAGACGCACATTAAAATACGATTCTATACAACAAGATGGGTGCTTTGGACATTCAGGCCATCTCATTTTATTAGTAGCATTATTAACATTAAAGATCATGCTGACCCCAACAGCCCACAAGTAGTCTAGTAGGGGTTCATAAAGGTCCAATGGACATAGGAGGCATCAAGTAGAACATGTTAGCCCACCTGTCATCTGCTGACTCTGTTCCTGGATCAGCCGGTTCAAGTCGTTCTTCTCGGACTTCAGCAAGCCATTCTGCTCCTTCAGCTCTGCTACCATCTACACACACACACACACACACAAACAACACTTAAAACGTGTAATGGTATGTCACTCTACAGTGTAATAAGATCAATGGAATCTATTTCACTAATCTATAAAAAACACCAACCTATTTGTACTGTACATTAAGACCATTACTCATGTATTGAGAGAGAGGATGGGCTGGACTTAAGCTTCTACTGTAAGACAAAGACCTTATAAAAATCTAGGGTGTGTTTCACCTGCTTATGTAAAAAAAATCTATCCATAGAACTGCTACTATCTCTAAAACTATTTCAGAACACACATTAGTGTAAATGACTAGCGCTGCCTATAACCTAGCTAAGGGTCTCTCTGCCTATTTGCCACTGAACCGCTTCAGTTCCTAAACTGAAGGGACAATTTGTTTTCTTTTATAGCCAAAATTAAAAAAACAAAATATATAGTTAGTCTACAGTATATTTTCTAGAGTACATTTTCGAAACATTCTAGATTAAAATAAAGAGAAAAAAAATGTAATTTCAACAATGGCAATTTTATGGTCCATCACTAATGGACGATGGCATCGTCTATCGGCCCAACACTAGAACAGACAAGCGGGAGAATCAACCGGAAGGTGGGGAGCCCACCTTCTCCATCTCGTCCCTGTAGGTCTGCGCCCAGTCCTCGATGGTCTTCTTCTCCTTCTGCGTGGTGCTCAGCTCCTTCCTCAGCCTCTCCAACTCCTCCTGCAGCGAGACCACGCGGCTGGCGTTGCTCTTCGCCTCCTCCTCGGCCCCGCGGAGGCGCGTCAGCTCGGTGCGCATGCGTTCGCTCTCCACAGCGTGGGAGCTCTCCAGGCTGCTCAACCGCTCGCTGACGGAGCGGTTCTCCTTGTTCTGGAGGAGCACGAAGGAGCGTCAGCGATGAGCTGTAGTAGCTCCTAGGGCTTGCTCGATTACATCATAATCACAATTATGTGGAATCACGATTATTTCACATTCATTCGTTATATTGACGGCGACCAACTTTCCTTTCACAGTGACGGCTCACCCGCTCATCGACTTTCCTGAATAACTTTCCTGAACAACTTTCCTTTCACAGTGACACGGCGCCCTGTCGACGGCTCACCTGCTCGTCGACCTTTCTCTGCAGCTGCATGATCTTGTTCTCCATGCCGATGTTGAGCTTCTTGAAGTGCTCCACCGAGCGCGCCTCGATCTTCAGCTTCTTGAGCTCGCGCCGAGCCCTCATGCGGCGCGTGCAGCACTGCAGGTACACGATGGAGTGCAGGCAGCGCGCGTACCAGCGCCGGGCGAGCCAGCCGCGCACGCGCTTCTGGATGACCACCGCTTTGTGTTGCCGTAGTAACTGCGGAACGGAAGACGGGATATTAGGGTGGTGGGCGCACAGCAGAGGGGGAAAGAAACTGGAAGTGGACCGATTCTATGTTGAATGTAGCGAGACGCGCGATGCTAAATGCTAAATGAATATGATGCAGCCAGCCTATTATAAGTTATTGTTGTATATTATTCTGCGTTTTGGATCATGTAAAAAGTAAGGAGAGGAACAGAGGCAGAGATGCGTGCGTGTGTGTGTGCATGCACAGGGGAGGAAGGGTCGATTGTAAATCTTAACTTAATTCAGCAGATTCAAACGTGTGCGTGCGTTATCACCTGAGGAAGCGAGCGTGCTCATGATCTGCTGGTGCGGGAGGGCCTTTCACACGACTCATAATCTAACTGAGTGTGTGGGGTGTGTGTGTGTGTGTGTGTGTGTACATGTTCGCTGTAGCCCTACCGCCTGGTACTTCTGCCGGGCCATGTAGGCTCTGAGGATGGTCTGCATGGCGAGGGCGGCCGCCTGCTTCTGCCTGTAGCGCTTCCTCTCCACACACATGCGCTGGAACTTCTGGATGATGGTGGCGGCCCGGGTGCGACGCAGGAACTTGGCCAGGCTGGGGGAAGGGGGGGGGGGTTGTTGAACAAATACAAAAAACCACCCACAGGTTACATTTAAGAATTCTTCTTCATAATTATAACTTAGTAATAACTTACTTTAGCTGGGAATATTTTCTTTTTTAAATGTACTCATCATAGTCTTCCCCAAATAAAACAAGTACTTTTCTGGGTTAGTTGAATTTACTCAAATTTTCCTTGAAACTTTCAAAAAAATTTCAAGTTATGATACCCTGGTTATTAATTATTTATCAAGACTAATACTAATTTCCCCATGGAAAAATAGCATCATATTGGTATCATAGTTTTTAATTCTGTTTTCTTTTTAACTACTTTTATTGCAGGGACATATAGGACTAATTGTAAAGAAATGAGAAAGCACATGCTGTGTCTTCTTTAAAAAGCATCTCTGATTGGCTGAATAGATTTGAGTGGCAGGTGCCCGGGCCACCCACCAGCGAGCCTGGTAGCCCCTGGTGAACCTCTGGATGGTGATGGCAGCATTGCGCATGCGGAGGTACTTCTTGCGGCCCAGCCAGCAGCGGATAGTCTTCTGGATGCGTATGCAGGCAACACGAAGCTTGTCCGCTCTCAACTTCTCCAGGTAAGCCACCTGGCCGGCCCGGAAGAAGATCTTGGTCTTACCAAACTGGTACTTATCCTGGTCCTGATGGGCAATAGACATGGTTTAGATAAAATAAGTATGCAGCAGAGAGGGATAAACAAATAACTAACAATATGTTATCCTTTTAACTTTCCTGCTCTTAGAAACTACACACTTTATTATTTAGTTTTTATCATTTCTTTGAGGATTAAATTATGTATTGGCAATGTAGCTCTGATGACACAATGCTGTCATCATTCTAAATTACAATTGCTGGTTTTTGAATAATTAATATATTGACAAATGTAACTACTTGTCAATATATTTGGATAAAAGTGTCTGCTAAATGCTGTAAATGTTAGATTAAAATGATGGAAAGTAGCAAATTGCACAATGACCTGAACTAGTTTTTCCAGAACGTTCCTGCAAGTCAATTTCTTGTCTGAAAGAACGTCCTTCTGCTTCATCAGCACTCTGTAGCGGCTGAAGAACTCCTGGTACGTCCACCTGGGATGTGCATTCAGGGATATTATAGAAGAGACAGAACACTTCTAGAATTCTGCACAGAACTTCATGGGCGACATCTATAACGCAAAATATGGCAGTTGGAGGAAAAGATGCAACCGGTCTGCTTTACAACAAACCTTAACCTAGCCAGGCTTATTAACCCTTATTTTCAGGCAAATTTATCAAACGTAAGCAGCTTTTATCAGATCTGACACGATTGTATACAATTTTTATGTCCTGGTGACCACTGAAAGTGCAGTTATGGCTCTCTCCCCATGCATTTTGATACGGTATTCCTAATAACAAAATGGCTGCTGAGTGGCCAGACTGTGGTGCACCTCAGAGCATTCATCGGTTTGTGTGTCAGCAGCAGCATTACACTGCCTGGGTGTGTCCCTACCTGGATGGGAAGCCGGCGGCTGAGATGCGGATGGTCTCCAAGACACCGCAGGCTCTCAGCTGCTGCACGGCACGCTTGGGGTCAAACCTGCCAACCAGAGCCATGTACAAAAGAGAGTTTGGTAATGGAAATTTTAAATGATTGGTGATAAATAGATTCATGTAGATGCAAAACAATTGTGCTTGCCGGGCAATTTGAACCAATAAATACAGATACATAACTGCAGATTATGGTAATGATTAGTCAATAAATGTATAAATGTACATTTATAATATATTTTATAGGCACTTCTAATATTCTCTGACAACAATCCGCCACTGCTGTGAAAAAAACAGTTTACTGGAGTGAAAGGAGTTGATGCAACTCTCTCTTTTACATGGCTCTGCTGCCAATGACACCCAGCATCAACAGGGAAACACAGCGGCACATTATGAATACATGAGTACAACACAGTATAGGAAATCTGAAAGTGTTGGCTTAGTTTTAACTACTCTTTCACAGTCCCGAAGAATGAAGGAGCTAATGTTCTGCACTGATTTGATAAAAGCAAATGCAGTAATTTGCTTAACGAATAACACCAAATGTGGACATCAATTGGCTCTTAAAGAAAGAAAAACAAAGACTAACAGACAAGCAAGGAAGAAAATATAATGGACACTTACGAGAAGGGTAACTTGAAGTCATTAGGCTTGATACAGCGGACATAGTGGGGGGTGGTGGCATTTAACGTCTCCATCAACATCTGCAGAGAGTTCCTGAACTACAGGGGAGAAGAGACAAGGGAATATACAGTATGTGGTCACTGTCGCCAGCATTAATGTCCCCAGCATGAACACAAAAAGATTAAAGTGGCTAATAACATAACTGCAGTTATGACTGACCCTGCGTTTATGCTTTACAATGTTACTACAGATTTATCATGTCATTATAAAACGGGCACTGCATGAGACAAATATAAACACAAATTTAAACTTGCAAATACCAAAAGATGTAAAAACATGTCACAGTCAAGAAGATATTTCTTGTTTTTCCCAGTGCTAATATCCAGTAACCATTACAGGACACTATTTAAAGATACTGCAGAAAGAATACAATTCCTGGGAACACAATTATCACATGAAATAATAAGGGCAAAAATACTCAAAAAACAATATTATGCCAGTGCTATTAAACTTGTGTTAGCACTTAGATCTAAACCAATCATGATCACTTGAGGAAATGTATGTGTGTGACCCTAAATGATTATTCTCACACTTGAGTTTTATTCACACCCCAACATTTCAACTGGCTAATTTGGCCGGCTACCTGGCAGCCAACAGTCTTCTTGTGGTCCTTGCTGGCAGTGCTGGTTCTGCTCTTGTCTGGCTTGACACTAAGGCGGGTTCGACCTCCAGCGCCGGGAGTCTGACCTGTGGGGCTGGTGATTTTCTCATCACCCTGAAAGAGCTCCACCAGGAGGTCAAACTGGAAACAGCAAATTAAATTACCCACCACAGCTGATGAAGGCTACGTATGATGCTAGTGCAGCGCTTGTGCTTTTCAGCGTCAAATATAACTAAAGCATTATTGCCTGGATTACTAGGTTTTTCAAATTTTCGGACACAATTGTCTTAATATTAGGTATAGAAGAATATACATGTTTGTTTCATGCATTAGCATATGCCAATAAAGCATGCCATCAGCTACATTCAAAAATGAAAATGACTAGATATAATTGTTTTTCGATGTGTACATGAAAAGCAGACATTTTAGCATGGCTTCCTCCAATATTTGGTTAACTGAGAAGCTGCTACAAATAAATATTACACCTATTAATTACATTGTCTGACGAACTGCAAGATGCATGACACCGCTTTAAAAACAGTACCCTATATAACAATATAACATATCAGCTGAGTTGATAAAACAGATATGGATATAACTGTAATGTCACATGTGCCAATATAAACTGATAATATTGGCCTTCAGATATATCGGTATCATGGCTTTAAAATGGATATTCTGAAATCTAAGTTAAAAGAAAAGGCATAAAAAGTTAAGCTTTTGAATGTCAGTAGTTAGGTGTCGATACATTTGGTTACAAAAACCAAATGTAACAATAATGTTAATATTAATCATGTTATAAAGTGGTTAACACATCATATATGACGGTATACCACCACCATATATGACCGCATGGTGATATTAGTGAGAACACAGTGAGATAAACAGAAATAATAAGAGTGTTGTTGAGATAAGTGATGCCATATAACAATGGGGGTTATATGGAGGAGGTCTCCCCTATAGGCGATACCCTGTGGGAGCCTCCTGCTGTTGTCACGGCGATGCCATGCAGCCTTCGCACGCTCCACTACACGACACAGTGCTGCCTGCTGAATGCATCGCTCTGGAGAAATAGTCCCCCTGTTTTTCCTTTGTCCCAGGCTTTTTCCCCTCTCTCTCTCTCTCTCTCTCTCTCTCTCTCTCTCTCTCTCTCTCTCTCTCTCTCTCTCTCTCTCTCTCTCTCTCTCGAGTGCCTTTGGTGCACCCCCTCCACCTCTTCCCCATGCAAATACATGTGGACTCACATACTGCACGCACACACACACGCAAACGCACACACACCGTGTAATTCTCCCAAGCCTCTCAGAGTGCTGTGGGACCACCAGTGACAATGAATCAGTGTCAGAGAGAGAAAGTGAAGGGAGATGAACCGAGACGGAGCAGAAAGACGGGAAGAGGAAGGGTCAGTGGGCTAGGCAAGCTGTAAGGCGTAGCCAGCAGTTGAAGCAATGCCTCGCTTTACAGTACCTTCTTTTGGCGGGAAAGGGTTGTCATGATGACGGGGACAGAACCACACATACATGGACAACAAGTGGAAACACGACGACAAAACGAGAAAAAACACAAAAACAAAATACACATTGACACAAACAGAAAATGAAGTTAAATAAAACCCACAACCTTAGAAATAATACAGGAAGATAAGGTAAGATTATCACCATCACAAAAACAGGGAAATAAAATCAGGAAGGCTACTGATGAAGCTGAATGTGAGGTGCATGATGGGATAACGTTTTGGGATGGGATCATAAAACATTTTTTTTTAATAAAAACAGGTCTACGATAGACATCGGAATTAAATGTAATAGTTGTGATTGTAATCTGAGCAGCAAACTAGCACACTCAACACTAAAAAACATCAGTCTTATCATTTCCACCCATTATACTGTATTCACAGTGCATGGTCACAATAGGATTGTGTGTTAGGAGGTTGTGTTAGAGTAGAGAGGACTTCAACCCTTACCCATCTCTGCTCTTGGTGAGGTCTACAACAAATAGAGGGAACCGTGAGCTTCTAAACCAGCGTGTGTGTGTGTGTGTGGTGGTAAAGAAAGGCATGCCATATATGCTATCATACTATAGGCGCTTTTATGTTGATGCAAACACTATGGTTTGTGTTTGGTGTGAGAGAGAGAGAGAGAGAGAGAGAGAGAGAGAGAGAGAGAGAGAGAGAGAGAGAGAGTCGGAGAGAGAGAGAGAGAGAGAGAGAGAGAGAGAGAATCACTAACTTTGCTGGCCTTCAAAACATGAATCTGGTCTTCATTAACGGTATCCTTGTTTTTCTCTAGGAAACCATCACACTGATATTCAACCTATGTGATGAAACACAAAACAAACATATTGTGTTTCTCCACCAACTTGTTGAAAAATACTATTTATTAAATTGTTTTGGACAAATTCTATGGTTTATATTCTGGGACTATGAAAACTCCAAGTCATATTACCTGAACTTTGCATCTGTTTGTATAATAATAAAAGATTACCCACCTCATAACAATGTATTAATTTAGATTACCTTGTCAGCAAAATGTTGGATGATGAAGGCTCGGTTTGACATTCGTGGCTTCTCAAACAGCGAGCAGGTCTTCAGGTGGGTGTTATACAGCTTCTGAGCCCACGAGTCGTCAGACCCTTTAGGCATCTGCAACACAGTGGATTGGACACGTCTTAAACATAGCCTCCAGCTGACAACGGCGTAAGCTAGGACGTATATGTGCTGCAAGCTCAAAAGTAAGATTAACTGAAGTCTCCTGAAAACTTTTATTTGCTTATTGCGTCACTTTGCAGCATCCATGAAGCTTTGCGTTAGCTTCTGCCCTCTGCTGGACTGTCCAGGCTATTGCACAATGCCGGCAATAACCACAGCATGTATGAACAGGCGCAAGAGGTTAATGTCCCATGTCCGAAAAGAGAAAATCACTAGCTGTGCCAACACGCACGGTATCTGGTATCTACGCTGGATATAATAAGACAGGCACATTCTCCATCTGCATGGGTGTTGAGGGCCAAGTTGTGTGCCGTAGGAGGCACATAAATGCAAGGTTATTGTCAAAAACAGAACAGGCTGAGCAGAACGTGGGCGGGAACAGCTAACAGCAATGGTTTACCAGCAGAGTTGGGCAAGTAACTATTTACCTATTACTCCTTCAAAAAGTAATAATATTACTTTACTTATTACTGGATATTAAAAGTAATTAGTTACATTACTACATTACTTCCACAATCACTATCCTGCCTCGCCTCATCAAAAAAATGACCTGTGTAGCCAGCTCATTTTAGAAAGTATTCCTCTTTTTTGGAACAATAATGAACCTTAGCAGTCAACAATCAGCCAAAGTGAAAACATTGCTGCCTTTCAAACCAGATGATTGGACAGGTTGGTTCAATTAGCCTACCCTAAGTATTCTAGGACCAGATATCTCGTTCTTGTAAAGCAGTAATGCAGCATTAATTGGATTAGTAATTGTAATATTATTACTGTTTTGGAAATAGTAATGTTACAGTTACTAGCTACTGAAAAAAGTAATATTATTACAGTAACAAGTTACTAGTAACTGCCCAACACTGTCTAGGAGCACTATTGCCTTCCATTCCTGCATGATGGACCATATACCTGTAAATGAAGTGGGACGTTGCCTCACATTGTGGTTTTGTTGCCGTAGATACGTCTTAGGTAAAGAAAGGCCACCTACAGTACCTTGCACTCCTCGTCAAGAAGGTCCAGGACGCCCATCTTGGCCTCTATCAGGTTGATACACGGTTGGTTGTCGTAAAAGTCTATCAGGGTCCAGGGGATCTGTTCCCTCATGTACTCTTCCTGCTCTAGCTTAAACACATGCTGCTCACACACACACACACACACGCACATCCGCACGCACACAGGCACACATACGCACACGTACGCACACGCACATTAGGTTAGTTCAACAGAAAAAGTCCTTAGTGAAGGAGTACCTCAAGGTCTTGTTTGCGAGTGAGGGGACATTGGAACGGGAGATTGGCCGGAGAATCGGAGCAGTGGGAGCCGTATTACAATCACTTTATCGCACCGTTGTGACAAAAAGATGAAGGCAAAGCTCTCGATCTTTTGGGTAATTGTCGTATGGTCATGAAGGGTGGGTCATGACCGAAAGAACTAGATCACGGGTACAAGCGGCCAAAATAGGTTTCTCAGGAGGGTGGTGGGCCATCCACGAGGAACTCGGAGTAGAGCCGCTGCCTGTACCACCTCAACTGGCTGGATTGTGTCGACAGGAGCCAGTTGAGGTGGTACGGGCATCTGGTAAGGATGCTCCCTGGGCGCCTCCCTAGGGAGGTGTCCCTGGCAAGTCCAGCCTCAGGGAAAAGCAGGACTAGGTGGAGAGATGATATCTCCACACTGGCCTGGGAACGCCTCGGGATCCCCCAGTCAGAGCTGGATAATGTGGCTCGGGAAAGATAAGCTTTGGGTCCTCTGCTTGAGCTGCTGCCCCCGCGACCCGACTATGGATAAGCGGATGAGGATGGGTGGATAGACTACAGAAATAGTTTTTCAATAATAAATACACATTTAAAAATCATAAATCTTCAATATATTAATTAATTATGCTAACTATGAATTAGCATTTTAATTTTACCACAACATTTATAACACTGACAAACAATGCTCAGAATGCACATAATTGTCTGGAGAAATATTAATTTAGTGGGAGGAAGCTCATTTGATGTTGTGCTCCGGGCTTGACACACTTGACAGCTAATGTGATTTATTCATGCATAAGTCTAGACAAATTAATGGCATGGCCGCCATACAGGCTCATTATCTCCAAGTCCTGTGGTCATAAAATCATTTGTGTTTTTAATACTTCCTTCTTCCTCCCACAACTGAGCTCTTCCAATTGGGAGCACGAGTCATTAGATTGATGAATGCTTTGGATTATTTTAACCCAAAATGAAGAGGAATCAAACAACACATCCTCAATACCCCGGCCAGCTTCTCATATAACAATCCATATCTGATTCACCTGTGACGTTATACGCAGATGGTGAAACAAATCAAAACTGTTTAATGCACATGCACAAAGCTCACCATATTGAATTGCTGCTGAAGCTTCTCATTTGCATAGTTGATACAGAATTGCTCAAAGCTGTTGATCTCAAATGTCTCAAACCTGACCACAGATGGAGAGACATTTTGTTTAAGGGAATTCATAATCAAATGATGGAACATACAGTATGTATGCATACACACACACACACACACACACAGACAAACCCGTAGATATCAAGGACTCCAATAAAAGAGTGTTGTTTTATGTTGGTGATCAAAGCCTTGTTGATATGCTCTACTATCCAGTTGAAGAGCTTTGCGTAGATGTGTTTCGAGAGCGCATCGCGAGCATTGGTTGCCTGGAGACGGGGTATTGTCTTGATATAGGTCTCTGTGGCCGTCTTCAGCTTCCTGTGGCACAGCCAATGAGACATGTCCTTGTAGGACACGCCCACCAGCTCACAGAAAGCTGTTAGGTGGCGGTTATTCGGCTACAGCAATGGAAGAGAATTTTGATTATTATTACTGTAGTGAAAATATTTCAGTATCATCCATGGAAATTAGGTATTCTTATACATACAAGTAAATTATTTGTATGGTGTACAGCTTGTGGCTGTGCTGCATATTTATACTAGAAGGCGCATTTGAGCAATAACACACTCGAAGTCGTGCGAAGACTGAATATTCGCCAGTCCCTCCGGTTCTGTGTCAGCAACTATTTGGCTGGACTGTTACCAAGCAAAACATAAACATCAGGCTAGCTTGTTACATAAATTTTCACGTTACCGCAGATCAGCCAATTTGTATCAAATAGATACATGATGATGTAGTCATGAACATTTGCCTGTTTCCATTTATCACGCAGCCAGTGACGCAAAATCTGTTGAGTCACTTGAGCAGCATATCAGAAGTGTGTTGTTTTTTGAATTAGCAACTGTTATTAGAAGAAGACTGGTAAAGTGGAGTGATACATGCATAGCTAAAAGTCCCAGCGCGTTAGACTGAAATATTGGCACTCATAGTCGATTGATCAGAGTACATGCCTATTTAAATGAATGGCACTGTCAAATCAAGGTTTCCCTTTAATGTGTCTGCATTTGGTTATGGTGAATGTGGGATTTAGTATTGTCCTCACAGCAATGACACTGCTGTCTGCATCTTTGTCCTTGATCTCCACATTGCCCAGGTGAAGGATAGCAGCCAGTACCTGGAACAACCCCGTTTGATGGGACTCGTTAATACCTGGAGAACACACAGAAACATACAGTATGTAGCATACACGTGCAAACATTGTAGTAGCTCCTACTGGGCGTAGACCAATGGTTAACTTTTAAACTATTGGACAGCGTAGAAACAATCAGCGTTGCTACGACTATTTTGATCGCCTCATCTAGCTCTACCCCCATGTAAAAACACGCTCGAGTAATCCACCCTGGTTGGACCGCCAGCAGGGCGGCTGTGATGCGAACAGGGTTTCCAGACTATAATCTCGACGTTCAACGACATTTTTATCTGAGATACAAACTTATTTTTTCGTTTTATTTGAAATGTTCTGCTAAGCCTACTGTTCTTTAGCAGTAGCCTTCATATGTGTGTGATATAGTGTGCGTCCTACCCAGCAGTGTGAAGGCATTGCGGGTGTTGCTGAACTCCTTGGTGTCGTCCACTCCATCGATGACAGGGCTGCGTCCCTGCTGGGTGTACAGGAACTCATTTGCGCTGCCTACAGGGAGAACATTGACGGTCCATTAGCAGCAGTGAAATCTCTCTCTATCTCAGCATCTTATCACAGGGGCTGCCATGACAACCTGTGGGCTCCCAAGTAAATGCTTTTCCAGAGATTTTCCAAACATAATTTTTTATATATGACCTAGATCTCTTTATATTTATGTTTATTTTTATTTGTATAAATGTTTTAAGTCTCCTCTTTATTGGATTACAAGTAAAACATAAAGACCACCCCCGAGTAATCAATAAGATAAACCTTCCAAAATAAATATATCCTGTCGCCTGGCGACTAATTTGAGTGTTAACATGACAACCCCTCCATTTAGTCGGCATGAACGTGAGCCGGGAGAGTGTGGCTCTGCATGAGGTCGTCAGGGAGATGAATGCCAACCAGGCGGCTGGAAGTGACAAGCAGTGAGTGCGTGTGCATGTGTGCGTGTGCGTGTGCATGTGTGCGTGTGTGTGCGTGTGTGCGCGCGCGTGTATTTGCATGCGTATGTCAAAGAGAGCAGGCTGAACAGGTGCATGTCCACGTGGGAGATCTCTGGTGCTATGCCCAGTCACAGCTACAGTACAGAATGCTGAGGCCTGCCTGCATCAGGAATAACAGGACTAACATCTCAGCTGACAGCAGACCAAATATGAGGCAGTGTCCTTAATAAGGTGTCTAGTCAGCTATTGTAAGATAATTGTAAGCCAATACACTTCTTGTCAAATTCACCAAAATATCTCCTTGCATTCCGATAGTTTACCGTTCTATGTGCATGCTGGGAAAAAAAAGAATCTAGTACTTCTACACAGCCCTGGCTCCGTAAATTGGAACACAAAGTGGTGAACACAACAGCAATGCCCTTGGCTTCGCAATGCATTTCAATGTGCGTGGGCAGAACGTTTACAGGAGTTAAAGGAGTTAGTTTTGATTTGAGCTAGACGTTCACAAGCGTTCTCGTAACCCTGTCTTTTTCCTTTTCATCCACCGAGTCTAACCTCTACCTTTTGCTAGCCACACAGTTAAATTAGCAGATTATTAGCTTTAGCATTAAGGTCAGGTTTCATGTCTGACAGCACTGTAACAGGGCGGCAGGGTCTGACTCTAGGCTTGAAGCAGCCGTGACTTGTGGAGACAAGTGGTACTGCAGCTGGAAGAACCAACTGCAATGCACACCCCATTCATACATTTGTTATCAGTTTTACTGCTCCACAAAAAATGTCAGGTGCCACACTTGGCTCATATGGTGCTTCATAATATTCTCGTGGTGCTTATCTACATATTTTTTTCTAACAATGTCAAAAAAGCCAATTATTTGTAATGGCATAATATTCATGCGACATTGTCCGATGTTTGTGCCTGCCGTTACTCATGCATTTCTCATGCACAAGCAACAGCCGGCGCATTAGCAAGCTCAACATCCATCCTACTTTTAGTCTAAATGCTAAATATTAAACAAAACATGCCTACAATTATAAAAGTAAAGTCTAAAACAAAAACTAAAAATTCTGTTGTATTCTATGTTCTACTACGGAGCACATGCACAATGTTTGAGGTTGGGGTTGATGCGGCAAAAATAGACACTTTAACGATGGCGTGACTCTTAAATTAGAATCTCATGCTTCACTGCAACACTGAGCACTTCAAAAGAGAATATCACTACGAACCGCCATTTTATTCCCTGTGTCTATCTATTAATAAGAATATGCACTATAGAGCATAGTTTTAGTTTGATTATCTGGAACCACTGGCTTACATACATCCTTATAGTGTGCAATAATGGTTAATGGTATGATTATTGAACAGGGCAAACAATCATCTAATAAACAGTTGTTTGGTTGTAGGTGTGTGTGAGAAACCTACCTAGCCTCAGAGCCTTGAGTTCAGGCAGATTGGCAGAGGCACATAGCTGATAGAAGATATGGTAATTCCGTTCCTCGTCCGCCTGAAAACAATGACAAAGATGCACACTTTACAACGTGTAGCTGTGCTGCGGCTCTGCGCTCTCTAATGCAAATGACACAGTCCTTTACCTGTATTATGCCAGCTAATGGCTATAGCTCTGCTACTGTGTTTTTATTAAAATTATTAGTATACTATATTATTTAATGATACTGGCTCATAGAAATACTACATAACATTATTGTGAATGATAAACCAGCGCTGGGGCGGTTTGTTCTTTAAGGGGATCTGGCGACACACCATAAAAGGGGTGTTCTACCCGTTCCACTGGTTACAAATGATTTTGCCTAACCTCAAATATCATAGTCCAATCATCGTCAAATGTTCCATGGAGTACCGGCCCTATTGGGGCAATTTCAGTCTGATTGAAAATCCCCACGATCCTTCTCATAGACTTTCAGGTTAAGGAAGAACATGAAGAATTTTTTTTCAAACCCCAGGCCCTGCAATGCATTCTCTATGGGTTCCGGAAAGGCTTGCCCCAGCAAGTTTAGATCATACTGTATGTAATGGACTGCCGACAGTGGCGTGCAATAAGGTAGCCTTCTAGGCAAAAACAAATACACAAAGTCTGAAAGGTGCTGTACGGTTTGTAGCACATTGCTTGTCTGCACAACATGTTTCACCTGTTTTGTCTGCATGACTTGCAAAGTAAGGTAATGTGAAAATGGTTTTCCACGCTGTTCCTAAAATAACATTTATGACAACTGAATCAGATGATTGTGAGTCGATTTATTTTTCATGAATGTAGGGGTGCGTGATATTGATAAAATTTGATATTGCGATATTGATCATGAAAATTGCAATATCGATATTAATTACAATATTTTTAAACATAAGTAAAAACACAAATGTTTTGAGAAAATTCATTAAAATATATTCATAACATATGAAAACAACAGATTTATGTCAAATTGGACTGGCACAACAGTAATTCCAAGATATCGAGGAAGCATTCTTTTTTGGCCACTAATGTTTCCTCTTCGATCTCTATTATGTCAGTAGCTACCTCAGCTACACATCTTACTGTTCTGTCTAAATTAAACACAACTAAGCCAAACAGCCAATAGACGCATATGTCCACAAAATAAACTGAATATTGCACTTCCTGCAACATTTTCGATGATATTGTGCAACGTAATGTGATAACAATACTGAGATATATTGGGCACTCCTACATTAATGCTAAAGTGGTTACCTTTACATCCAAATGTCTCTTTATGAGTTGATAAATTCCATGTAATGATCACTGTAGAATGTCCATTTATTGTAGAGTCAAACTCATTATTCAAGATATTGACAATTATAGGCCATGTAGGCTACTAGTGGTATTGCTACGTGAAGAGACTAGAAAATCTAATAGGCTACAATGAATGTGACCATGTCAAGTTAGCTAGCCGACTAATGTAACCAATGAACAGGTCACCGTAACCACAACAACCCCCCCCCCCCCCGTCCCCACCACACACACATTTGACAGGAGCACTGAACTGAACTGTGAACATAACTACTTTGCTCTATAATAGTAATTTCTTGTGCTGCAGGAAATAAAAAATGCAATGCCTGCGCTGCAATGATGTCCTGTACAGTATGTGGCACTGTGCTAATCCCCCACACAATGAAAACTACACACACACACACACACACACACACACACCCTACAGTAAATCACTCATGCCTAGTTAAGCATGCGAAGAATGCATTAAGGAAAGTTGAGAGGCTTTTCACCTCTTCCTCATACCTGCGCATGTGTTTGTTGTACATCTGTACAGAGAAAATTTTTCCGTGCGTGTGCATGTGTTTGTTGTACATCTGAGAACATTTTTCCTTGTTCTGTGTCAAAAGGTTGATCTTATGGATCTGCTGCTGGCTAAACACGTTTACCTCGACACCTGTTACACCCTGCAATTATTTGGCAGATAAGCAAGGAAGGATGAAAAACAGAAGGAAAATGACAGAAAGAAGAAGCTAAAGAAAGAAGGCAAGCAGGAAGGAGGGATAATAAACATTTGTTTGATTTAAATGAGAGCTAGAGGCTAAAGAAAAAAGACATGTAGGACTGTTACACAATGTGTTGTACAGGGCCTATTTCTTCTTGTGAATAGGGACGGTGTTACTCTGAGGTTCTATTCCTGTAATATGTAACTTGGCTGACAAACGTCTATGCTAGTTTAGCTCACAGTCTAATGTGCTTCCGTTTGGGTGTTACAGAATAATAAAATGTATATACATCTCAAAATTAAAGAAAACTGTATGTAGACCCCTATACCATCTTTTTTTTTTTATTACATTCATTTTTAGCAGTTTAATCTTTTTTGTAATATATAGGGAATCAAAATGGCCATCTATTTAAAAAAGAAACATGCCTGATCCTGAGACAGCCACAATTTTTCAGATTTTCAAGTTTAGTGAAAATAAACCAAAACAAGACCAGGTGCGTCTGTATGGGAGTCAACAGGCCAGTATCATTACTTCCAGCCAGGATTCCACATGCCGGCACCCTGCCATACCAGGGTGCATCACAAAAAATGCAAACCATGTGCCACTGGAGGGTCGATTACATCTGATATGAGGCATTTGGCAATAACAACAACAACATATATATTTGTTCCTATTAGGGATTTACTGCACTGTCATCTCCACATTTAACAACCTAATTGTTGGAAGTTTGGCATCAGACCATAATGCCTTGGTATTCAATGGCATGCAGCCATGTCGGAGTAAGTCCACTGAGCCAGGATTGACTCCAGTGTCAACGTGTTCCTTCTGACAAGCTATGGGATTGTGAAAGCCTCAGACTTTAAAGTGGCAAAAAAGTCAAAAAAGCAAGAAAGCAAGTTCACATTACATTGAGGATTATAGTTTACATGCAGTTTATAACATGGCTACACAGTGTGCTTAAGCTCTATGTGAGAGAGGGTTATGAATGTAAAGTAAGAAAGCAAGCCCGCTATTGGACACAAAACCAAAGGATTAGGAGTGTTTCTTTTAAGACCAAGTGGTCTTCATTGGAGTTAGGTGATATCTGATAGTGTCTGGTCTGCAACAGCTATGTTTGGAGGGGAGAGTTGAGAACACTGGACTATACTTTAGTTTATTGATTTAAATTTAAATGCATTTTATTCATTATGATGCACCGGACGTCTGTGGGTGTGTGTGGACGCATGTTGTCTTACCTGAAACACTACACGAGATTTCTCCAGCAGATATGTCCTCATGTTGGCTCCGATGATGCGGTAGCGGACGTCAAAGCCAATCTCAATGTATTTCCCAAATCGACTGCTGTTGTCGTTCCTGGTGGTCTTTGCATTTCCTATAGCCTAAGAGACAAAGAGAGGAGAGGCCACATTGATTACATGTACAACCAGATGCAAGCCGACTACAGTATAAAGGCCCCCTGGTGACATGGCCATATCTAGTATGTACAGAATGCTTTTTATTATATGTATATATCCATTTAAATTAAATGCCACACGTCACATTCATGTTGCCTCTTTGCCCAGGCCAAAGAAAACAAGGAAACTAAATATAACACTTGTTGACAGATTCAGATTTATCAAGACAGAATAATTTAACTGCTGTTTACACTTAGCATTAGTACTAGTATTAGTATAACGGTAGCATTAGTACTTGTATTAGTATAACGGTAGCCAATGAAAACAATAAGAAAGATCAGCATTTCTCCAGGTCACAACAAAAGGTAACCACAGCAACCCCTGAGAACGCCCTTCATAGCGTTTTACAAGCATGGAAAGAATCTGACCAATCACATCACACATCAACCTCCCGTTACAGGAAGCACAGACAGGACCAATCAAAGAAGCTTTGTTGAGTGTCGGGAAGAGAAGTGGTTTGCTGGCTATTTCTGGCTGGTCTCTACATTAAAAGGAGTGCCGGTGTGTTTTAAACAGCCTTGTTTCCATGGGGACACGGAATCGACTCCTGTGTCCTGGGCGGGAAAGGTTTCAGGACCCTGGGGTGTAAGCCTTCCCTGTGGAGCTCTGCTAGCTAAGCAACCCTAATGCAGCTGCTGTCAGCATCCTTGGTACTCGTACACACACACGCACACACACACAGTGGATCGATAACACCGCATGACTGTAGGAAAATTGTTGGCAGGAGGACAAATGCACATGCGCGGATGCACACACACGCACGTAAGCACTAACACACAAATCCCATTCATCCGCTCCGATCAGACTTAAAATGTGTGAGCGCGCACACACACACACACACACACAATGTTTCACTGCAGACAAGGAGCCTTTCAGCTGAGCAGGTATTCTAATCTGTCCCTGCATCAGCCGAACACACACACAATTCTGCCCTCCCTCCCCCAGTGTAATAAAAACAGCTGATGCAACAGAGAGCACAGGGCTAAAACACATCCAACCTGCAGAGACCCTGGCCCAGTTCTCAGAATTAAATGTTATTACTGCAACGGAAGAAAGCCGTCTATTCATTCTGCCGCGCTGTTCCCGATTGGCTGCGACGGGAGGGTGGAGGGGGGGTGGGGGGGGTGGTGGTAGTGGGGATGGGAAGGGTGGGGTTAGGATTGATGTAGTCGGGAGAGGGGTGGCAGTAGCACGGGCTCAGGGAGATTTACATCTCCCTCCCTTATGACTCACAAACACACACACACACACACACACACACACAAGAGTAAAGGCCTAGTGTTGTCACAGCACAGCTTCGTGAATGATAGGCAGAAGGACAGAAAGAGCGCGATGGAGAGATTTTATGGGAGGTGAATAAGTATGAGAGGAGAGAAGAGAGCTGGCCTTGTTTTTACTGCCCTTTGTCTCAAATCAAATATAATCATATAGGCTAGAGCAGCATGGGGCATTGTCTCTGCTGTGGCTGATAGAGGAGAGAACATTTCCACAGTCTGGTCACAGGACAACACGAGGCCTGTGCTCCACGCAGAGCGTCACTTCAGTTCATTTAATAGTTCCATACATTTACCTTTAGTTCCCTTAAAATAGAAAAAACATGGTTCTCATCCCACATCACGCACAACGCAGTTTGAGATGTTGTTTGCTGGCTTTGCCGCCACCTCACCTCCATGATGGGGTTGGAGGCCAGAACCTTCTCCTCCACGTTGGTCTCGCTGGCCGACCCGCTGACCGTGGCAAAGTACCTCATGGCGTACTTGGCCGACACAGTCTTCCCTGCGCCGGACTCACCGCTTACAATGATGGACTGGTTCCTCTCATCCCTTACAGTTGACAAACACAGGAACACGTTTTAGAGGGCTTAGAGTTGTGTGGGTGTTGGTGTGTGTGTGTGTGGGGGTGTCTGTGTGTGCGTGTGTGCGTGTTACAGATCTGGAAGTTACAGCCAAGCAAGAACCTCCTATGTTGAGAAAGTAATACAATGACAAAGTGCCAAAACTTGAGGCTAGCTGCAAAATGGAGTCAATCCCCATAGACTCCAATGATATAATATCTGAGTTTACAGCAGTGTTTTCAGCCTGGTTCAAAAGGCTGGTTTTGGTCTCTATAGCTAGTCTCCTTGTTCATGACAACTGTACAGGGGGTGAACATTTTTATAAGTCATTAGTTAATAAAAAGACTAGCCATACATTTATCCCATTATAATGAATAGGGGACGGGGGGGGTGGGCGATGGCGATGGCCAGAGTGTGGTGTTGAAGTTCCTAAGAAAAGCTATGGGTGACGTCACAGAGGATTTGTCCATATATTACAGTGTATGGACACAGCGTGACCCTATTCTCAGTTCACCATGTGTACGTTAGTGTGGAACATGGCAGACACAGATACAGACACACAGACACATAAACAGACAGACAGGCAGATCGAGAGACTACCAGCAGTCTATTTCTAGTCCAGCTTTGACCTACAAACCCAGCCAAGACGAGCAACAGCAAAACTAGAAGTAGAGTTGCTCAGGAAACACACACACACACACACACACACACACACACACACACACACAAGATTGAAATGACGTCCAATCATTTCTTAATCTATTTACCTCCCAAACCAATTTCAACACACACACACACACACGAACGCACACACACGTACGCACCTGGCCATCTGCTTGTAAGCCTCCTCTGCCACAGCAAAGATGTGTGGGTCCATGTCTCCCATGTTCTGACCGCTGTAGGCGTTAATGATGTCTGATCCGTAGATGGGCAGGGTCTCATAGGGATTGATAGCGACCAGCACAATCCCTGTACCCCAACACACACACACACACAAACATAAGACACATGCTATGCACATGCTAAGGCTATGCTCGCTAGACTGCAACCATACAACCACAATATATTAGGCCTTTTCACTAGTAAAAGCTCAAGCACACTGCTTGCTCATTGCAAAATACAAATTGGCGTTTTGATCTCACCACCCCCCCCCCTCCCCAAAGTGTTTTGCTTCTCCATTAGGCGTTGCATGTAAAGCTTTCAAACAACAAACATGAACATGTTGCCTCAATGCCCCTTCCTGAACTACTCCAAGACCATTAGACCAGACAACCAGACAAGCAGCGCACATTGAGGGCAGTGGGGAGACACGTTCGTGGGGAAAATGTAGGGACGGAGGGAGGTGGCGTGGGAGTGTGGGCCCACCGCAGTAGGTGTAGATGAGCTTGGAGTCGATGAAGCGGACTTTGAGGTTGTGGAGCACGGCCGGCTCGTGGAGGTAACTGAGCGCCGTGAGGTCGTTCTCGCCCACCAGGATGTCCGGGTTCCGCAGGTAGGGCAGGTTCTTTGTCTTGGGGTCCAGCTTGTGCTCGACGGGCTGAGGGGAAGCCATCGACGTCCACAGGGCAGAACGGAGCAAGCATGAAACAAGTGCAGAGATATAGGATTAAGGGGCGTTTAAAGGTATAGTCAGCTATTGCAAGCTAAGTGTAAGCTAACACACTTTTGGTTAAATTCACCAAATATCTCCTCACATTTCGCTAGCTTACCGTTCTATGTACATGCTGAGAAAATGATCAAGTACTTCTGCACAGCCCTGGCTCCGTACATAGGAGCATAAACCTGTTGTTAGCAAACACTGCTAACAACAAGAATGCCCTTGGCGTCACAATATGTTTCAGTGGGTGGGGTGGAGCTTCTGAGGGAGTTTGTTTTGATTTGAGCTCGGAGTTAGCAAGCGCTCTCAAGAATGACTAACTTGAGCTTCTGTATTAGCCTATTGGGAAGCATTTGGTCATCGATCATTCACATACAGACTCCGATCAGATATGACATGTTACTGACTGGTTAATTGAGAGGCTTGGATTGCTTCTACAGCAACAGCGTTTGTTTATTTTTTGCGCTGCATTGTAGGTTGTTTTTGTTGTTAATGTATACTGCTCTCTGGAAAAGCTTGTTTTCCGAAGCATGCTGGCCTGGTTCAAGAAAGCTTTTAGAAATGCCTCCAAACTGGGGTGCCGCTTCTACTAAAGTTTATATTTGAAGTTAATACATATCATAATCAATATTGTGTAGTTAACCAATAGCCAATAACGGGATGCCCTGTGTAGTGCTTTATAGTGCAGAAGAGAGGAAATATATATATAGGAAAATCCTGCACACCGTTCCATCTTCCAGTTTGAGCTGCAAGGAGTGGTCGCCATTTTTGTAGTCCTTCGAGAGCTCAGCGGACTTCCAAACCTCCTCTGCATCGGGGATCCAGACCCGAGCAAACTGAAATGAGAGAGAGAGAGAGCAAAAAAGCAAGTGAGTGATCACCAAAAGGAAGATAGCATAATCACCAAGCAGAAACCTCTGGTGCTGAGAAATGAATCCAACTATTAAGTGCCAAAAGCTGCAGTTCCTCGAATGGCCACTTGAGGCTGGCTCCAAAACCCCTATAGGGTAATCAGGTGACCGCAGACAACAGTGGAATAACACAAGAGCAATAACAGTCACATGGCTCAGGAATCCATCTCTTTCCCCACACACATGCACACGCGCATGAGAATCAGATCCTTCATGCTCAAGAGTTTCCACCCTGCTGTGAGCATGGAACTATACGGCCGTGAGTGTGAGAGTCAGTGGCCTCTACTGTAAGGTCCAAATCTCCTTGTCTGCCAGAGCTGCATACAGGTCAACAGGTACAGTGTGCATTACAGATTAATTTGGCATAGTTCAGCCGTACAACTTTATAGTAAAGTATATGGAGTTATTATTATACATTGCCCTGTGCTGCTGTAACCAACCTGAATTTCTCCTCTCATCTTATCTTTATTATATCAGTATACAAGTTTGATCTTTTTCTTGTAAACAATGTAACCCATGTGGGTTTTATGTATTTTTGCTGTAGATTTGAAAGTACTGAAAGTATATAAAATTATAAAAGCAGTCCATTTATAGGTCAAAATGTATATATGCCTGTTGAAATGACAGCTAGATGTTACCAGATGATGTTAACAGATGTTGCTCACTTCATCGGCAATATAGAAGATTTGATTGGCGCATGTTTGATTACAATCCAGAAAATAAACCCACAAAATACATGCCTGGAATATATAGAAAAGATACAATGCACGTTTGTTTCGGGTGTCGTTTACTATAGCCATATACGTTCCATACATTTTCCAAATCAAATACACCTAAGTATATCTAATCATCACCGAATGGCCAATCAGAGCATATCACAATGAGCCAAGCTTAACGTGACAGAGTTTAAGATCAAGTAAGATCACCCTGAACCATAACAACTGAGCTTATTAACTGAGCATCTTATGGTTCCTTCTTGAGCTCTGAGCTCTAAATACGTCAGGCCACAAGTCAAACCTGACGCATGCGGCACTGACCGAACGCCAAGGCCTTCCAGAATAGTCCAGCCACAACCACACTTCAGGGCACATCCTCTGAAATAGGCACGGCTGGCTTTGTTGCATAAACTGCTGACTGTGATGTCACACAGGGCCAAAAGAAAGAAGGCATTGTAGAACAATACCATGGAGGATAATTTGTTCAATTTGATTATGTTCTCCATCGTCAGCTTCTAGCTGACCTATGACATCACAGTCACTTGAGAAAAAAAAAAAGATACAGAGAAGGAGAGATATATATATATAGAGAAAAACTAATTACAGATTTTATGTTATGATATGATATTAACATGGGCTACTTACAAATAGAGAACAGGCCTACGTGGGTTTTCTGAGGTTTCATATAAAGTGGTTTATTTGTGAGCGCGCATGTGTACTTTGACCTGACAAGGTCACATCTAGGTTTCATATTATCTCAATGGTATAGGGAATGAATGCTTACTACTGTATATACCTGCCATAACCATTGCTACCGGCTGTGATTGTATTGCACCTCCTTTCTCCATCTCTCCCTACACCAATGTTTTCATACTCATCCATCAGTTTGACTTTTCAAATTTCACAGAGGAGTGTCCCAGAACTCAGGCGCCTAGCAACGGAGAAACGAATAAAAGCTGAGCAGCAGAGATTAGAAATAGTGAGTGTTGAGCACTTTATTGACGAATCACTGCACTGCACACTTCCAGATCCCCATAAGCACACACATAGGCACACACAACACACACACACAATCACACGTGCGCTCACACCAAAGTGTCACACCTCTGAGGGTAAGCGAGCTGTCAAGCACGATTACTCTGAGTAGAAATGTGCTTGTGATCTACTCAATGCCCCCACTGTCTTCCTTCTCAGTCAGGTGAAGCGTTTATAGAACTACATTTGCTGTGCTGTTTCCATGGCATTTGTCAGAGAGATGGAGGGAACACTGTCATGGAGTGGTAGCAGAATTGAGTTATATATAGACTGGTGAATTCCTTGAGGATCAGAGGAGAGATGAAGGGCAGTATAGAGACAATATCTCTCACACACACGTGCACACACACACACGCGTGCACACATACACACACACACACACACACACACACACACACATGCACGCACACACCACATTGGGTAAAGCAGTGAAATCCGAATAAACGTGATGAGTCAGTCTGAGGATACCACTCTGTATGGATGGATAGATGGATATATGGATAAATGAATAGATGGATGGATGGATAGATGGATAAATGAATAGATGGATGGATGGATGGATAGATGGATAAATGAATAGATGGATGGATGGACGGATGAAATTTGGAGGAGAAAGTTGAGCTATCATTTTGGCATCTCCATATTCGGAGATGAACAACAAACCCGTGCGCTGCGTGCTGCACGCGAGGCTACTGTATGAGAGGTTGCACTGAGCGTGAAAGGCTTTATGTTTGACGCCCTGCCAAAGGAGTTGGATCTCAGCGCATCTCTTCTCTGAAGCAGTTACAATGAAGAGAAGGACCTGTGATGGGCTGTCTAGGGGTGTGATTTTACACACATCCGCGTCGAGCAGCATCGCAGAACAGCGTGCTATGAGCTGCAGTACAATAAACACGGTCCATGTGCATGCAACGTAAGTCCCTTTAATGTTTGCAATGTTAAGTACACTCAGACAGACAGCTGGCCCCCAGACCTGAGTGATACGTTAGTCTATCATGATATCACAGGAAATCTCTTTTAAACATGATATTTTAGTAATGTGCTTCAATAGAAAATGTACAGTGGATGATCTTTGCTCTCTGGTCTCTACATATCATGTCTGATTGAGCTGTAGGAAAGCTGATCAATGAACATGGGCAACCAGGGCTAACAGAACAGAGAACAGAGAAGATCACAACTGGAATAAACTCACAATGGTCTTAATGCTATTAATATGATTACATTTACAGTAGCTAGACCTCTATACAGTATCATAACATGTGCATGCAAGTACCAACGGCACTTGCAGTGATTAGTACCACTAGACAAATATTACAACTATGCGATACCAGTAGTACTAATGCAGTGATCGCAAACTACTCACAAAATCACTAGTAGGCCTTCTATGACATCACTGCTCGGCAGTACTTAAAATAGTACTTCTGCAGCTGTTGCTAATCAATTAACATTTGCACATCCTTTTACCACCCCTCCCTCTATCTTGCTAGCTATACAGTATCTGCCTCTATCCATCATGTTACATCATTGAGTATGCAAGATGAAGAAATTGGAAGTATTTAAGCAGTGCACAGAAAGATAACCATACATGCCAAATAAAATCCTAACCTGGGAATTACTAAGTGACATTGACAACCAAAAATATATGGTCATATCATAATCAATTAAGGAGGATGACATGGAGTCCTTACCCCAAGTGAAGGAGTTTAAGTACCTCGGGGTCTTGTTCGCGAGTGAGGGGACTATGGAGCGAGAGAT
>JAODTR010004469.1:1820-12041 GCA_025399935.1 Amblyopsis rosae | reverse complement strand
CAGCTGGGAGGAGGCCTCGGGGAAGACCCAGGACCAGGTGGAGAGATTATATCTCCACACTGGCCTGGGAATGTCTCAGGATCCCCAAGTCAGAGCTTGCTAATGTTGCTCTGGAAAGGGAAGTTTGGGGTCCCCTGCTGGAGCTGCTGCCCCCGCGACCCGACTCCGGATAAGCAGGAGAAGATGGATGGATGGATAGATGTACTTATACAGTGCAGTATGCTTGGATACATTATGATATATTAGTGTCCTGTTCATTTTTAGTTGCACATTATTAATGACATGTACTGTAATGTTAAATCACGTTCTAGTTCCCCTACAGAAAATGCTTGGGCATTTGCAAATTGGAATGCAATGCAGGCAGTTGGTGTAATGTCTTTTGGTGAGTTTGTCTACTTATTATAAAAGTGATGATTATTCAAATTAGGGTTAGAAGATAAAACATGTGGTTGTGAAATGGCGGTGTTATTGTGAAGATCCAGAAAGCACTGTACAGTATGTCTTTCCTGCTGTTGCTAGCAAAACTAAAATATGTCAGTATAGCCACTAGCCAAACCAAGATGCATCCAAAGGTACATCAATCATGAAACAGTTACTGCATTAGCTGTGAATGTATGCACTGGATAACTTTAAAGGCATGATATTTCTTGTGCCTTGTTTTAAATATACAGTACACTGCTTTACGCATGTCTGCTTCTTGGGGCCAAGCTTAGGGCTTCCAAGTGTCTGGCTCAGGAGGAGGGGGTTGGACAATCTCACTAGTTCCTGAGAGCTTCCTTGGGCAGCGCACATTAGGAGAGCAATCACCTCCAGTTCTTATATCCTAAGCCACCAGGGAGACACTAGAATACTTTTTGGATGTGGTTCTTCAGGAGACCATATCCTCATCAGACACTTAATGAAACGCTCCAGTATTAGTAGTCCTTAGCTGTATGTTCCTTATATAAAGAAGATGGGACTAAATATAGTGTATAAGACAAAGTTATTTTTAAGGCTATACAAATTTAGCCAGGCTCCACCAGACTATTGCTCTCAGCTCAATGTGTTTTTTCTGAGATTATAGGTCTGATTATAGGTCTGGATACACCAGGCTAATATGAAGCGTCAATCTGTCTCACAATATTCATATATTTGACTAATTGGGGGTGAAAGTGTCTAATTTATAGCCAAACCCACTGTGGCACACAATATGACTGGTGCAGACTAACCATGAGAGTCGAGATGTGAATGAGATTTTTTATTTTATTTGTATATAAATAATAATATTACGAATGAAACGGAGTAGAAGCAAAAGATAAGTTAAGTTTAATTATGACAGTAAACAAATCACAAACAATAACCTGCAAGGGGCAATACAAACCGAACAGAATATAAGGACAGGGGAGCAATCACATGGACGAGGAACAGGTGTGGGAGGCCCTGATTGCCACCTGTCACAGATCAGTTATCAGCCCCGCTGCGGGACGTCGGCGTGACAATTTGTAGTAGCCTTTCAAATGTAGTTGATGAACTATAGGTCATGCTTTATGCTTCACATATTACCAAACCCATTTTATTGAATATGCAAATATACCGGTACAGTATCTCTCAACTGAGAGATTCATTTGATGTGTGATTCAGCAGTTTCAAGCATTATCAAAGGCATTAGGTAGGATGTGATGAGTTGAGTAAGTGACACACAGGCTTACTTAAGAACATTGATCAACACTGTAAGAAAGTCCCTGCATGTTTTCTAGCCAATCCACTTTGTGAATTGTACAGTATGCCATTTAGTTCTATGGGTATATCATTTTTTGACCGCTACAGCAAATGGAATTTTCAATCCAGTAAGAGATTGTGTATTATTTTGTTCAGTTCAGAAGATGTGTAGATGTGTACGGTAAAGAGCTAATCCTGAATCCAACCATTTTGTTGTCTGTTTTTTATTTAGCCTTCATATGCCACCACAACAGCTTCCTGGTCTACAATTCTCTGGAGCAACCGACTCTGACCACCTGGTCTCGAGTCACACACATATCTGTCAGCTCCGCTCTGATTATCAGCGCTGCATTTGCTGTGGCTGGTTATAGTACCTTTACTGGCTATACACAAGGTATGCGCTTTTTACAATACCACTCATTCAGTGGGTCCAAATACAGTATTGGCAATGCGTCAAATATGATAATCTACTAAATTCTTTATTTTTACTGTTTAGGAGATATATTTGAGAATTACTGCAGAAATGATAACCTGGTGACATTTGGACGCTTTTGTTTTGGAATCAGTATAATTACCACATTTCCAATGGAGTGTTTTGTCACCTGTGAGGTAAGACAACCAATGAGATTGTGCTGACAAGCACTGCCATTTTAACTGACATGACACTCTACTTATTAGTATAGATGTGTGTATTTATTTATTTATTTTATTTTATTGCATTATTTATTTTCTCTATACCTTCACTGGCTCCTTGGGAAGGATGTATAACATAAGAATGTACAGTACTTGTGCTGAAATGCACAGATGATATTAAATGATCTTAATTTAAAATGTATTAGGCCCAAATCACCTTGTCTTGTGTTTTCAGGTAGTATCCAATGTATTTATCATGAGAGAGCTTTCGAAAACTGAACATGTGAGCATCACTTTGCTCATAGTTGCAGGGTGCACAGCATTTTCCTTAGCCATCTACTGTTTGGGGTTTGTTTTGGAGCTCAATTTAAGTACAGCAAGAATTTAACCCAGTAAACAATTGTCATACTGTATACAATCCATCTACACTTTAGGTTAATCTGTATATTAATATGATAATCAAGTTAGTGTGTGTATGTGTTTAGCGATATCTTGATAGATCTTCAATGTGCTTTCCAGGGTGTCCTGTGTGCAACGCCACTTATTTTCATCATTCCATCAGCGTGCTTCCTCAAGATGTCAACTGGCCGCTGGCTCCAGGGTGAAAACCTGATTCCTTTCCTCCTCATTCTTGCTGGATTATTTGCCATGGTAACTGGGTTGACTATGACTGTCCTTTACCCACAAGACTGTGCACGTGGTGTGGAGATGTTTTACTGCACAGACACGAATGCTTCCATAACTATAGCACCTAATTAAATAAAGAACTGCCTGTAATATTGTAGCCTACTTCTTTGTTGGTGTATTTCACTTTTGAATACTTTTTATACTTTTGATTTAATTTGTTTTATTTGCCAATTACATGTAATTATATTTCACAATTTGTCAATTATCTGCAATAACTGCTTATTTTTAGGAATAATTATGAAAAACTATGCCTAAATGACACAAAATCAAAGCGGCGTTTCCAAATCCGGCCACACGATGTCACTACAACCAAATAAATCTCCCTAAATTAACTTTATTAAAACTACAATGCCCACGCGCGCTGCAATATTTTACATTTGTGTTGTTTTTACAAAGCTCGTTAGTTTTTGGCTATTCATTTGCAGCATACTTTGCTTATATTAATGTAATTAGAAAGGCATATGCCGTACCACCGTCGGGATCTGGGGGAGATAAATTAGATAGACGCCTAACTGTTAACGGCGTTTTTCCAATGCAGTGGCTTCGGTGCAGCTGCAGAGTAAAGTTAGCTCAGTTATATGTTGGCATTACTCAATGATCTTGTTATGCCTGCTTGCATGGTTTGAAGAGGAGATGTGCCGCGCAACGGAATGTCGTTCGTAATAAGGTGGATACATATGCAACAACACGGAACTCCTAAGCGGAAAGTATCTGCTAGCTCACTGAACAAAACTAAACTAAACATTTAAAGCGTATATCGTTTTGAATACTTATGAAAGTTGACAAATGCCACGAAGATCAGCAGCAGTCATGGTAAGGCGCGGCAAGATAGGCTGTACCGTAATAATCTATAGATCCCAGTTGAGTCAAATACTAAGTAATCTCCTGCGAAGTAATGAAAAAATGGTCACTGAGAAACTGATTACCTCATATGGGATTCGCCCAGCTACATCACAGAAAAGGACCAGAATTTAGAAACGAACGCATTGTCAAATAACTATTGGTGAAAATGAAAATTGTTCTTGTTTGTTTTTTAATAGCCCAATGGAACGTGTTAACCGTATTCATTTAGCTATGGACGATCATGGATCTCATCGTTCTCCACATCGACAGTCTGGAATGAGGTATGTGGGGCTATTGTTGATCTGTCATTTGGCTTGTCAGCAGCTATGAAATCGATTGTTATAGGCCAATGCTCTTATTTTTGGGTCAGAAAAATTGGTATGGTGACGACAATATGGCGTTGAATGATGTATTGTATCTAATAGCTTATTGTAAATAGTAGCCTATTTTATTATAGCCTACTGATTAAAGAAAATGTCAATTATGTAAATCAGAAAAGCCACGTTCTCTCTGTTAGGCTACTGTTGTGCACGCTTTTCTAGTGCAATACAAATTATTCAGTTGAGCAGTAGTTTTTAAACATATTTAGTTTGACATATAAGAATGAATGGTGCAACTGTAACCGGCGTAGATTCCTCGTTGTGTTTTGTAATAACTTTTGTGACTTGTTCGATCGCTTGGTCATCGACCATTTATTGCAGCTGAAGAAATGAAAAGAAAAGCACAAATCCTTGTAGCATTACAGCCTGTAGCATCTGCTCCTCTCGCCACATCAGAGCATAAGGGCCTACTCGCTGCTAGCATAATAACACTATTAAAACAAATACACAGAATATGTACACTACATACCTAAAGAAATGAAAAGAAAAACACAAATCCCTGTAGCATTACAGCCTGTAGCATCTGCTCCTATATACACAATTTGAGACAAACATAAAACATCACAATGGTACTATAGTAAAATAATAACAATTGAAAATGAATGGAAATATAAGGTGCAAAATAAATAAAACATACAAGTGTGTGATTATTACAGATGATGTTAGATAAATTGGGGACACCCACCTCTCGCCACATCATAGAGCAAAATGGGAGAGGTCAGGGGGTAAACAGGATTATTAACACCCCAAACAGGAAGTTACAAAACAAGGAGGAGCTGCAGGGCTCAACAGGGAAACAGGCTATACACTAATAAAGAAGCATAAAATAATTAAATAAGATGCATACAAATGTGTGTAATTTTACTAACATGCAGCAATAATAACAATAGGGAGTTTTAACATTGTTACACAACCTCATAATGTTCCTTCGTCCTAAAAAGTGAGGTCACAGACATTTCAACCTCTTGACCTTCGCTCATTTCCGGCTCCCAGTGTTTTATTGAGAAATTGCCTTGACCATATACAGAGGTCATGGGAAGCATTTTGAACGCAACCAGTACTACATCCTACATTGTACTGCAGTGCAATTGTGTTGTACAGTAAGTTTGCCTTGAGTAGGGCCTAGCCCTATCAATTATGTATAGCTTGCTTAATTGTTAATCAGTTATTGATTTGACATGTTCAATGCTATCCAAATGGAAAAACAAAGTGTCTCTATGACAAGCTGGGTTTTCCCAACAATTTCAGCTCAGCTACAAAGATGATGTCAGCTATACTCCAGTGGTTGGAATCATTGAAATAGGGGAGTGAATTTCCAAGGATTTCTACAGAGTCAGTCATATTGGCCTATAGGGAAGGGCTGAAGAAATGTTTTGAGTTTAATTAGAGGTGAAATGGAAAATGTAGGGGCTTGAAGTTTGTAACTGTCATATATTAATAGATTTTCATTTGCAAGCATTGCAAGCATTGCACATTATTTTATGATTTATTAAATGAAGATACCCACTTGGTGTGTCTCTTATTCATATAGTATTTCATACACGTTGAGTAATTTGGCAGCATAGCCACACATCCTGGCTGTAGAGACCAGAGAGAAACAGACTCTTCCAATCTCTCTGCGGTATGACTATTATATGGAAAAGCAAACCGTTTTATTCCTAAGCCTCTTTGGTATGGGTGAAAACACATGTTCTCTGTCTCATTTGTGGCTTCATATATTGGGAGCCAATAAACTACAGCACTGCTTCTGAAAACTCAGTTACTTCTCAAGTGTAGCATTGTGACGATTTCATGTGATCCACTAATGCTATGGTACATTTGTTATCCAGCTACCAGTGCCAAAAATGCTTTGCCGGCTGTTTTCCAAGCAGAATAGTTGGTAGCACCCATACATCTGTTGGCTAGCTCAAATGAAAACAGACAGATGTCTGAAGATTAAAGAACAAGGTTGAAATTCCTGCTTGTTTTGTCAGCTGCATTGAAGCAGAGCATCATAAAACTGTTTTAATTGGTATTAAAAAAAGATTGATTAAAACTTTAAAATAGTCCTTTCAAAAGGTACAGTATGCGTTGAAGCATGATACTTGTGCAGTTAATTCATTCTGGACAGCTTGGACACATTCCAGATATTTGGACACACCTTATACCATGATCTCATATGGCTGGCTTTTTCCAGGGCAGCATGTGGAATTGGTTAAGGTATCGTGAATCCCCACAGCTGTTTTCAGACAAGCAGGCAGTCCAAGGGCACAGCTGCTCATATGAATGATGGAAACTATGGCTAGAAGTATGGGTCAAACTATACATTATACAGAGCTTGATTCTACAGGGCCCTGTCCTGATAACACAGCTCTAGTGACGTGTTAAAGTGACGTGTTAAAGTGACGTGTTAAAGTTTACTCTAAACTTTAACATGTTATGTCACGTTTTAACTGTAAAATATTTTTTTACGCATGTTCGAAACTTGACACAATTCACATGGAGTTTTCTTCCAGACTTTTTTAATGCTACAGGTCAGGCCTATAACTATCATATACTTTATTTTTATTTAATGCACAGTACTAACACTAGGCAGGCATACAGTACATGCCTTGTCTTTGACTATAGTGAGTATTTATGTCTTAGACAATATGCTTTCTGCCTCAAAGGTTTTCTACAGAACTTGCAAACGCTAGGAATAATGGGTTGTTGTTGTTACTGTGTCAAAGCCAGCGCACTGACCGTGCACCAATGAATACTTATAATTACGCATTTAAGAAAATTACGGATGACAGTTTGTGAGATCCTAGTCAGTTAGTAGGTTAGTTATTTGTTGTTTCTGTACATAATCGATACTGTACATTGTATTTTATTTGTACCTTTTGTAGAGCATTTTCCAAACACAAATAATCAGAAATTCCATGGAAAATAGAAGGAAGACCTGCTAGACAAGTCTAGGGCCTGTTGTTGATGTTCTAGGGCATGGCAGTTTCATGCCGCCCACATGCAACATTCAGAAAAAACTTAACTTAAAAAATTAATTAGTTCAGCATACTTTGCCATCAAAATACGAAAGCATTTAGTATGAAACGGATTATGATCAAGGAAGATATTGGTTTTATTTGTTGTTTTGTTGATTTTGTTTGTTTTACTGACTTTGATGGTGATCAATTTCAGAGGTGTCCACCCCAGTCACAGATAACATGGGCTTGGTCTGTTCAACAGAGCTGTGGCTGTTCAGCAAGGCCTTTGCCAGTTTGGAATTCCTGTGACCTACTGTAACAATGTGTCACAGCGTTGGAGGAATCATATTAGCATTACAAATGTACACAAATCTAAAAACAAATCTGTAGATACTGCAGCACTACCAGCATAGTGCCAAGTATCACAGTGGGCATACTTGCTCATGCCCACTGTGATTGAGCATTTTGTAAAAGTATTTGCAGTACTGCAACATGCCTGATTGGCAACTGGCATTTAAACCGTTAAATCGCTTACTTCACTTCAAATGTACAGTTTTCTGTTTTGTGGTAATATGTATTATTAACCTGTTCTCATTGTGCGCGTGTGTTAGCATAAGCCACTGTCTGCATGGCGACTTCTGTAACCTCAGTTTTTCATGTGACCAGAAAAAGGGCAAAAGCATGCTCTGCCTTTGATAGATGCCTCTCTAGACAATGCTGCATTCTTTCAGGAGAAAGGACACAGTGTGATAGTTAGAAATATGACTCAAGGGAGAGACTTTCTCTCTTCTGAAGTCAGTTTATTTAAATAGTGTCCCAAAAAAAAGCAAGTGACAATTTTCTTTTTGCTGTGTGTGCTGTTGTATAAAGGCCACTATAAGGATTTAAAGCTGATTGTAAAATGGAATAGCCGACTCTAATCTCACCCTGCTATTATAGGTAGAAGAAATGGATTATGTGCAACAAAGCACGCTGTTTTGTTGTACTTTTTCGTGTTTGGCAAATGTTTACTATTTGTTAACCTCACAAAATCGCTTTGTTGTCCTTGGCAAGAATATTTGACCAGCTTTGAGATAAGGCATGAGGGCCATAGTAGATTCTGCTTTACAAACTAGAAAGGCTCTGCTTTTTACGGTTATGCTAAGAGATCACCTAGGATAAACTGAAACCTCATTAGCTAATTACAATCAGACTTAACCACAAGCGGGCTGATTCTGGCTGCTGTACACAGTATAGTAAAGGACAAGTATGGCCATTTGGAGCAATGGCTACTCAATTAAATATAGTATGAATACATTCTGTAGTTTGTAACACAGTTACTGTACTGCCACTGTACTTCATGTACATTGCAAATCTGACAACAGCAAAAGTAATATTTCTCGAGCTAGTTTTACACTTTGCGCCTGTGCTGGAACAAGTTGTGGGAAAATGAGTTTGTTTTGCCTAAAATAATAAAGGATACGCATAAGGAAGTGGGTTAGCTCTCATGGGGTCCCTTGGCTCTTCTTGTCCAGCCCACACATCTTTTGGAGCAATGGCCTTTCCAGACGTTCTTTTAAACAACTTTTGTTTACTGTGGGTGACCTCTCACCAAATTACCAGCTGGCTCTGTTTTGTCTTTCCACTGGGATGATAGCCCCTGCCCCCCACATCCCTGTTCCATTACCTTCATATCCATCCACCACTTTCCCCCATTTTACTGTATCTGGTGGTATTTTTGTTGACCATATCAGATCCTCCAGTTAAGTCTCTTAATTAACACTGATGTAAAGCCTTACTCTGGGGACTTGGGTGAATTAATATAAACACATGTTCCCATTCCCATGAAGTATAGTGACCTTTTTGATAAGGCATTGTAGGAAATGTAAGCAAATAATACTACTGTATTTAAACCCAATGTCCCAGCTTCCTGTTTTTGTTGAACCTGTTGAATACTGTAGGTATACCTATTCCCCCCTCTATGGAATCATTTAACTGAAATTTAAATTAAGTTAAGTCTATATTATGTCATGACACAATATATAATATGTTATGACACTATGTAATTTCTGGCCTTACCAGGGAATGCATACATCCTTTCCATTATGAGGCTGTTAAAACCTTTGCACATACAGTACATAGTGTAGCATAGTGAGTCAATTATCAGTGTAATCTCTGACAAATACTATTGCTGCATATGAACATTGAATACTGTATGTAGACAGTGGCATACTACTTTGGTTTACATTTGTATTGTGAGTAGTATTGACCAATCACGTCAATGTGGGCTGTGGTTGCATGCAGGTAAGAAGTCAATGAGGAGAGCAGATGATCCGGAACACATTGGTTGAAATGTAATCTCTGAATATATCGGCTATCATCTAATGATTAAAACCTATAATTCAAAAGCAAGTATCTGTTTCTAGAGACTTTCTTTTGTTTTATTTTAATCAAAAATGTCCTCTGTTATAGATGTACAGGGTTAATGTTAGTCACACAGTTTTCTATCTCATCAATTGCGGTCACACAATCACTAGTTCTAACCTTGTGTGGTGTAGTAAAGATACTGTATTTACTTACAGCATAGATGTTCTTTGTATTCGTGTTCCATTCCAGACGCAATCAAGGTTAACTCAATGACAGTGATTCAAAATAATCACTGTCCACTCCAGATGTGCTTTAAAGCGCATCACAATACAGATCTTCAGGTGTTTCAAATGTACGTGATGTCATGCCTTAATTTGTCACGTATAGACCAAACATCAAGTTTAAGCATGAAGATCTAGGCCTGTAATGCGATTTCAGTGTGTGTGAGTCAGTGCTCAGATATTGGGTGGGGTTTGAAAAGCTTACACAGAGTTTGATAACGAAAGCATACACAGTAGAATAACATAGCACCTGAGCAAGTTAGAAACACATTTTTACAACAGTTTCGACAACAAATGCTTCTGTGCTGTATATAACTTGCTCTAACTTCTTAATCTTCAGATTCAAGGAAACAATATACTGTCCAAGCCAGATATGCACAGTATAGGGTTCCCCAGTGTCATTTTTTACTC
>JAODTR010004468.1:0-12041 GCA_025399935.1 Amblyopsis rosae | reverse complement strand
ATGTATGTATGTATGTATGTATGTATGTATGTATGTATGTATGTATGTATGTATAACATTTTGGGACGTTTGAAAAAGTATTAGTGGAGAATGGCGTAAATAACGTATGCAAAAATTAGGCATTTTTCATTTTCTGCAAGTCAAGGACGCTGATGCAATATTACCACAGAGCACCCTGAATTCTGTCAGTAGAATGTAGACAGACACTTAATATACAGTATCAGTTTGAAAAGCTTTATTCCCCGCTTAAACTGTTATTTTAACCAAATACAATAGACTAGGACACCCTATAATGTATAACTTCTCGTGTGGCTTGGTACATACAGTATATTCTCACAGGTGATAGTGGTAAATCAGACAGACAGACAGACAGACTCCCTATTATACCCCAATGAACTTACAGTTCCAGAAATGGCCCCCGAAGCAAAGCTGATGGAAAACGTGGCCGAGGACAAGCAGTTGTGTTCACACAGCTGGGCCTTTACCAGCTCATAGTTGAACCAGTAGAGCGCTGGTGGAGCACACAGCAGAGATGACAGGTTAGAGCCAGAGCACCATACTCTCGCACATATAGCTAGCAGGCACTCACTACAACAACAACAACAGACTGCATGGTCTCCCACCTGAGAAGGGCACGTCCCGGAGCACGGTGGGACCCCAGCCCCTCCACAGGGACAGCCAGCCGTCCTGGGTGACTGCCGAACGCATGCAGGCCCACAGGTCACTGTAGGAGAGCCTCTGGGACTGCATCTTGGTCCGCACCAGCTCCAGGGGGCTGATCACAGTGACGGCTCCCACTGGACAGCACACACGCACACGACAAGAAACCAGTCAACCTGAAACAGTGAGGCTAACTTATCTGGCTAGTGTGTGCGTGTGTGTTATAGACCTACGTCTAGCGAGCCCCCCGGCAATGAGGGGGACGTGGTTGCCCTGGAAACCCAAGCCATACCGGAGGAAGTCCCGCAGTTGGTCGTAACAGGTGAAATAGATGACAGTGGCGGGTACAGCCATTACCCTACGCACACGCACGCAGGTTACATACATGACGCTGTAGACATTAGTCTGAATGGTAGTGACCAAACATTGGTCACTCACAGTGTCGGTGGCAGTCCGCTCCAGAGCGACCGGACTCCTTCATGACGCGTGATCTTCACAAACGCATCCTAAAACAAAAAACACATTTAAAACGTATACATGCACACTGTTGTAAATGGCAACTGTAACCGTATGTTAAATCAGAAGTCTTCAACAGGGGGTCCTCAGAGGTACTGCAGGGCATCCTACAAATTATTTGATCCCAAACTTATTTTTGTCAAAAATGTTTAATGTCTGAAAATATACATTAACATAAATACAACCTGTGCTATAAATATATAAATGTCAATTATATTAATGGCTTTGTCCTCTGCGTTGGAGAATACGCCACTAACACATAATACACCATTTCAACAAGGTACGGTCCTCGATTACATATTGGCTTAGAAGAGTGCATACTCGGCACTGATTTACGGGAGGTCAATGCCCTTCCTCAGTTAACCTTGCTCAAAACAACACAGCCTCTGATGCCATTTCAACTGCAAGGACCATTCCTGATTATTCAACGATGAACACAGAGTTATATACACCCAGCCCATTACTTACTAGTGTCCCGCTGAAATGTGTGGGCGTTCTATACCAGCTGGAGCAGCTGGCTCCATTCTGGCACACATAGATGTGATCAATCAATCCATTACAATATAGAAAACACTTCCCTGTGGGAAACATACCACACGAGAGAAACATTTACATATTAGGAAACTCGACCCGAAAATAAACTCAATACTAATCACTAGATTCATCAATTGTAGTACAAATATTAAATACATTATTTTAGAGGTATTTCATTTTAGTTAGTGATTGTTTAAAGTACCCATTCTGTGAAAACTAAGTATTTCTAGTTGTTTTTGGAATTAGCAATGTCGATGTGACACGGAGAAGTAGTAAGCCTTTCAAAGTGGACCGATAGCTTCCTGGTCTGTATTGGCTAAAAAAGGGAGAGGGGCGGGGAAACAGGCGAATGAGAGAAACATGCGTATGTTTGTTTGGTAACGCCCTAATGAGGATATGGCCAACTACGTAGTATCAGCCAAATATACAAGGCAAGGATCTAATGTTGATCACCAGTAAACAAATCGTAAGTAAAAGTTTAATGTTCAACATTTGCAGATGACCAAATCTGTAAATCTAGTTTTTTGATACAGTAACTGGTAGGCCACCATAGCAACTAGTCTGCATGGCAGGAATATTATCAAGAGTGATGTACTGTGCACATCCATAACTACATTAGATTAATATAGGCTATTGTTCAGAACCTGTAAAAGGATTAGAAATAGGCTGCTTAAATAATGTTGGGTTGATTTACTTAACCTAAATATTGCTCATTGATAAAGATGCACTCGCGTGTCATACCGAAATTGTATCCCCTGCCGGAAACGGATTGCCGTTTTTTTGTACCGTTATAGCCTAATGCTTTGATCTGGGTCAGTGATCGGTCATATCACACAAAACATTTAACGTTATGTCCGTGATAATAACAAAGATAGAATATGTCTTTGTTTAACATTAACTTTTCTTGTTTAACCGAATATCACTGTGTTGTTGCTAGCAGCTAGCTATCATAACCCTGTACTGTAGTGGCAAGAACGGCTGCGGTTTCGTGCTATGTAACCCTTCATTCATTCATTAAATACGTGCTTATGGGTACATGGCTGTTTAGCGGGCAAGGATGGCTGTGATGTTGTGCTATGGTATAATTTATAATGCAATATATTAACCTTCATTCATGAAATAATGTGCTTAGTAGAAACATTGCTGGTTATCAAAACGTACCACCCCTGTTCCTTCACAGGGCTGTGTGACTATCTGCTGCTGTGTTTAACAAACTACATTCTGCCTCCCATATCCTTTACTGTAGTCTAGACGGCAAGGTGGAATTCATGCGCAATATTAACACCTTGAAAACACTGCTGAAAATAAACCATGTGGTTCAAAACCCATAAAACTATGTTCAAAACGCATTTGAGTACAAGCAGTAAAGCAGTCGTAGCCTCACGTCAACACAGATACGTGGAAGTCGGGGTGGGGTGGGTAGTGGCTTGTTAAATTTAAAGCAACAGTCACTGAAATCTGACAGTTTTTTGAGAGTTGTGGTTGTGATCATGCTATTCCACATAATTCATGTGGTATTTTCACCTAAGATGGTCAACTACATTGCATTGAGAAGTCAAGGAACTGTGTCAACAAGTGAAAAGGAGCATGAAATGACTCCTTTAAAATAAAAGATTGCTTTAATGTGGTTCTAAATTAAGAGACAGAATGTCTATAAATAACCACTAAGGCAATGATCACACTGTCAATACAAGGATTAAAGTGGCAAGGTTATCCTAGCCAGTGTTTGCTTGGTGTGTTTACATTTAGATTTGTTTTTAGGTATTGGCAAAACTTTCACAAATACACTAGAACTGCTAACAGTGTTTGCGATATTCAAGTTTCCATACATACGTAATAACGTTATATCATTTATTTCTGTTGTTTTGCAAGATCAACAACAAATCAACTCACTTAATCCTGCACCATTTCATTTTTATAAACCACTTTCCAAGGGTAATTCCTTACTAACATAATATGCCACTGTATACAATCTGAATTCCACATGTTTTAGACATCACTGCTTCCCCACTATTGGTCATCCCAAACAAAAATAAGATTCCAGTAGACAAATCCCTGACTGTTTGGATCATATAGCTGGGTTTTCTTATTGTTAAACAAGCTTTATTATTCCATGTGACAAAAACACCCCAGTTATATTTTACAGATATATTTTACCTTGTTAAATAAAAAATAAAAAGGTGTATATATATTGTATATTGCACCTAGGGAAGTAAAAAAACATTTAAGTTTGACAAGTAAGAAATATCTCATCTCAGAACTTGTTTGTGATGTTGTAGATTGTTTTCAGGGAAATATCTTTTAGCCGGGCACATCGTCAGTTGTCACATTGCAGCAGTGTTAGCATGCGAGCGGTGGCAGGTCAGATACTCACACTTGGAGGAACGGATGACCCCACCCCAGGGAGCAGATTCAGAGGCTAAAGCTACAAAACAGAGCAAAAGGAACATTTATATAAAATGGGGGCGAAGCTTCGAGAGTGCCAAGGAAAAGATAGAGAGGGTTAGCGAAAGCAGGAAGAGAGCCACAAACAATATGTGCGAGTTGCGGAATGTAACTAGAGACGTGACAGCCTGACACTACACAAGTAGCACCGTACGCAAGGCCATGGCAAAGTGATTATCTATGACCCTGCTCTCACCTGCTATTAAGTAACATGCGTCTTGGGTGATCCAACCACAAGTGAACAGCTCACCTGGCTTTAGAACACGTCTACACTTGATCGCTTATGCTTACTCAGAATACAATTAAAAGGCTTGCTAATCAAAACAAACTCCCTCAGAAGAAGCTCCTCCCCACACATTTGAAACCCACTGCAAAGCCTAGGGCATTGTTCTGAGAAGTGTTCGCCACTTTGTTTGTGTAGAATACCATATTTTTTTTCCAGCATGCATGCACAGAGAATGTTAAAATAGCAGAATGCGAGGAGATATTTGGTGAATTTAGCAGTGTACTAGCCCACATTTAGCTGACTACACCAGAAAGGCTGTAGCTGTGCTTTACTGTAAGTAGATGGAAGCTAGTTAGTGCACTCTGCTGTTGTTACCTTGGGAGAATGGAGTCTGCTGGGCTTGAAGCCTTATCTTCACAACGTCCAGCGGTGTGACTGGAAATGAGTGAGGGCAAGATTACATCAATAATCCCAGCCCTAAAATTAAACACCTTTTCTGTTTGTTTTTTTTACATTACGAATGGACATGATTACATTTTATCAAGCCACGCCCACAAGGATAAATCCTATTAGGAAATATAAGATATTATTTTTGCTGCAACACACTGGCCTGCTACTACAACCATCCATTCTAAAGGAAGCAAGGGGTTATTTCTTACCAAACAGGGAGGTGAGGAGAGCCCCAGTACCAGATGCCAGCATCTGCTGGACTGGAGAGATTGCAGCGGTGTTGCGGGCCTGCTCCCTCATCCTGGCTCCTGCCAAGCAGACCAAACACAAGCAACTCAATAGAACTGTTTCCTTAGTTTTGATGAAATCTCATGTATCTGTGATATTATTTGTATTATTATTCATATTTAAAAATTACAGTTTAAACCCCAATCTTAAACCAGTTGGCTAAACACTTAGCCAACTATGTCACCGAGTCTAAACAGTGTGCTCCAGCCAAGTGCCAGGGGGAGGCTATATCCCTTAAAAAGACTTAAGTAAAACAAGAGAAGGTGGTGGTGACGTTAGTCTATCAGCTAAATGCAAATTCAATCTGTAGTGTCTATGATGGAACCATAGAGATGGAACAACCATTGGAAGGGAAAAATTAGCCTCTTCTCTATCAGAGGAATAAACGACTAGCCTGAAAACAGGCAATGCTCAGGAAACCTGAGTTTTTTAATTTGTTATATTTTTATGAACATCGCCCGCTTGGCATTTAGTTTAGCAGGAACTTAAATAGTATGTTTGGACAACTTTACTATTGCAGACAAGCGACTTGAGTCAAACTTGGCTGAATTAAACCGCCACACCAGGGGTGGTTACAGTATGATGGACTCCGTGACACACTGAGATAACTTATCAAATGTGTGCATGTTGCATAGCAGGCGCATACAGCGTCTTGGCAAAACCTCTCCCAAAACAAACACAGGGCTCCATATGCCAGATAAACATCCATCCATATACGGTGTCCTATCCGGAAGATAATCAGATCGTTAATGCTATGTACCGTACAGTTTAGCACCTGAACCTGTAAATACATGTTTTAGGCAGCTACGGTACCATCCTTCTGAACTGTAACAAAAGCTGTTCAGACTGTGCGCAGGAATGAAATGCTTTGAGTAAGGACATTATAAACATAATATTTATATAATATAGGCCACCATGTTGAATGCGTCAACGTCGCAAAAGTCAATAAACTAGTTTGAAAAAAATATGTATTTTATCGTAGCCTAGGCCTACCGAACACGGTACCAAAACAATGTGCACACAAAATAAGCATGACAGTCAATTCTGACCTTGCCCCCCACGTTTGACTTCAGTACGTTTGTGCAAATGCTTGTTTTCCGTTCCCCTTCACTATTATTTCATACATTTGGCTATAAGACATTTGCTCATGAACAGCCATAACAATTCAGTAGGCACCCAACCTAGTCTGGTTTCAACCAGATTATTGCGTGTCTGAACGCTTCCATGTGCTAACATTAGCTAGCATGACCAAAATAAAATTTAAATTTACTATATAGGCCTACTACATTAAATACTACTCACCTTTGCTTTAGCTAAGTGTATGGCAATAATGTTGTGCTTGCATTCATTGCTGTTCGATTTACCGTTACCGCAGGAGCGCTAACTAGAGCTAACTGACTATTCCATGCTTCGCTGCATCGCTACCTAACAAAATATGTTCAAGTAGCGCGGATGTCGTGTTCAGGCCCAAAATATAACGCAGACCACACGCAGATCTCTGCAGAACATGGATTGGCCATAACCGCGCCGTTAACGGGGGATAACAAGGTTGGGATTAGTGATTAAAACCCTCTTCCTGTTAGTAATGTTGCGATGCAGGCACTGCCTCTGGCTCTGCCTAGCAGACAAACTTAAGCAGAATGCAGGTAAACAACGTTCTTACGATCTTTGGTGCCATTTTAAAATAAGGGTTATAGACCCTTTTCATGATTTTGAAACATAAATGTAAATACTTCCTGATATTTTCTCATTTCAAATTTGTCTGGGTGGTAAATAACACATTTTTCTGTGGTCTGACAAACTCATAATACCGATGTATTTCTGGTTTACACAATCTTTAAAGCTTTTATCCATTACTTAAACACATTTTTCTTCTCTCCCACATTTTCTGAAACAAGCTCACTGGCCAAAATGACAAATTTTGGTGCAAAATGTTCTAAAAACATGGCTAACAAAAGCAAACAATTCCATCAAACCACCCCTTAAATAAATTACTTATTAGGCCTACAATCGAACATAATAGACAACAAAATACAAAATATAGCTATCTGTAGAAACCAGCTCAACAAGTTGTACTAGCCTATTTGTTCCATTTAATAGGCTAATATACAGTCTAGGCTAGGCTATATGTTATGTGCCAAAAAAGGCAAGTAAGAAAGTCACAGCATGCACTGTATTATTTTCTCCAACAACTAATTGACAAGAGAAAACCCTGCAAACTTCATTCCGCAGTCTGCACATTTAAAAAAATGTTTTATGTTCAAATACTGTAAATTGTAAGTAGTAATTGCTAAGAAAGTATTTATGTTCCAATGAAATGTCTACATGAAATGTTGACATGTAGTAGGCTATTATACAGTAAGCACATACACTAGACACGTTCATTATGGTATAGGCCAGTCCTACTGTATTCTTCACCAAAGAACCAATTGATTTTTGAGTATTACTGCATCAGATTGGTCATTGTCATTCTTTTTTTCCATAGGCTACATTTTCAACTCTGAAATGCTGAATACTGTCAAATAAATTAGCAATAAATGCAACCAACTGAAACTTGGTGAACATTTTCACATTAGCATCTTACATTACAAATTGATGAGCATTGTTGCTGATTGCAGTGTTGTGTAAATGTATCCAGGCATTAGAGATTCAGAATTATGTAAATGATTACTGGCTGTGAATAGATGTTTTCCTTTTACTCCATAGTTTGGGGCCTTCTATGAGGTCTGTGTTAACTGTTTTGAAAACGATTGAAAAATATGTGAAACAAATTAAAACGTTAGAGAGCACTTCTCCTGTGTTAAGAAGGTGACGATGGAGTTTTAGTGAAGTTTCACTGAGCATAGCAATCTAGAAAACCTGCATTCTAATTGAAATACTTTTTTAAATAAAAAATATATATTGTTCGTTGACAACAATATGTTGCAACAATGACGTAGTCTATAGCCGATCCAGTGCGTATGTGTGTGTGTGTGTGTGTGTTTGCAATGTCTCTATAGAGGGCGTGTACAAACGGTGTATTTTCTGTTGAAGTCGGAAACCGCCAGTCCACTCTACGGCGCGTAGCCTATTCACTGCAGAGGTAAGAATACTATAATTACATTATACATTAGTCTACAGTAACAACCTATTAAAGGACTTATATTATAATGTTGTACTTTTGCTCAATGAACAATTATTAATTATAGCGATTTAAAAATGTTTAAATGAAAATGTTCTGAAAAGTTTTTCATAGGCTACTTTATTTTGAAATCACTTATCACGCATATATCTGCAAGTCTAGGCACTAGGCATGCAGTTCGCAAATTCCATGTAGGCTAATGATATATTGTCAGTGCTTAAAAGGAAATGAGAAAAGTGCATGGTCAAAGGTTCTGCATTTTATATCCATGTTGCAGATGCAATACTAATGGTCTATTAATTCCACCACCATTCTAACACGGTGATAGCAGTGACCTAAAATGATCGCTAGATCAATTATAGTCTACAAAAAATTGCTTAAGATATATAGGCAATTTCATTCATGTATGTATGTATGTATGCATAAATAAAATTTTGGGACGTTTGAAAAAGTATTAGTGGAGAATGGCGTAAATAACGTATGCAAAAATTAGGCATTTTTCATGTTCTGCAAGTCAAGGACGCTGATGCAATATTACCACAGAGCACCCTGAATTCTGTCAGTAGAATGTAGACAGACACTTAATATACAGTATCAGTTTGAAAAGCTTTATTCCCCGCTTAAACTGTTATTTTAACCAAATACAATAGACTAGGACACCCTATATAATTTTACTCTGAATTGTTATTAGGCCTATCTTGAATTCATTCATACCCAATTGTCACTTTAATAAAACGCGCATGCATTTAGTTTCGTTACCGTACGTTGTAAAATATAATTTAAATTAGGCTATGAGAAATGCTGCCTCACTCTTTCTCCCTTCTATGCAGATGCATAGGTGGATTGTGCTTGATTTGGCTTTGCTGGCCCTGGTTTTCGCTGATCAATGCCCCGACGGAAATTCATGCGCGGAGCGGGGCACCTGTTGTAACACCCCGGGCGATGGATACGAGTGTTGTCCATTTGATCGGGTACGTGTGGAGTGTCTCTATTTGCATCGTAATCAGTCAACCCGTTCACACAGAGCCGTTTTAAGGCACACACTCAATATAGAGTGTCCATTGTTGTCAGTCTATAGATATAAGCCCTACTCGAAACATTACACCTATTCATCATCCACGTCGTTTTACTATTATATAGTCTGATAATGACAATGTCTTTATTTGGCTTGTGTGATAGATATTTAAATTCAATTTGGGAGTCAAATCATTCCAACTACGATATTTCTACGACATATAGGCCGAGTGCTGCGAGGATCACGTGCACTGTTGTCCAGAAGGAACGCTCTGCGCTGTAGAGGAGGCACGATGTGTGTTGAACGCGACCGTGCATTTTCCCTGGGTGGAGAGACTTCGTGCTCAGTCGACACAACTGTCCAAAGTAATGTTAGCCTGCATACAATACAATAAATATACAGTGTTGGGTTGATATGTCCAATGTATTCACATGTTATTAGCAATATTGTTCAGGTGATTGTCAGCCAGAAGATACATATGCTATATCCTACCCCAAACCCTCTTGTTCCCTACAGTCCTTTAGAATGATCAAGCCATCAGACATTGAGGATGATGACAACATCTGCCCAGATAATTCTCAATGCCCTCCTGAGTTTTCCTGTTTAAAGGCCTTGAACAGGTTTGGCTGTTGTCCCCTTACCCAGGTAATCCAGCCTTGACTAACTCAATCCTGTTAACTGTCAGTCCATCAAAAGTGTATTCAATCATAGAAATGTATCCAAATATAATGTTTGGCAGTGACGTCTATGATTTTCCATTGTCACTCACAGGGAGTCTCTTGCCCTGATGGCAAACATTGCTGCCCAGAGGGTCACCGATGTAGTGCAGATTGCCGCTCCTGTGTGAAGAAAGGTCAGATTTTTATAATAGTCCTCTTCAAAAGTGGCTACTTCTACTACGTCATTATATCAGTTCAGACCTTTTCAATGATCTACACACACACACACACACACACACACACACTTGCCTGTTGTTTCTATTGGACACACAATGTCTTGTGCATGTCTGAGCGAATCGGAAAGGAGGGCTGTGCTGCACACACAACATATGAGCGGGAACTGTAACACTCGAACCTCATCCAGTTCCACTTCCACCATTGCAGACATTGTGGGAGCAGTAATTTGCAGGGATGGGAAATCGGAATGCCCCGATGAAACAACGTGTTGTGAGGACCCCGATGGAACCTGGGGCTGTTGTCCTATGCCAGAGGTATACACTACTGCACCCTATCTGACATTAGAGGAAAAACAAAAACGTCAAACACAAATTTACATATTATGTCTCTGGTGGCCCCATATGGGCTTGAGTTAACGCCTCACGCGCTTGTGTTATATGAGCAGGCGGTGTGTTGCGAGGATAAGCTCCACTGCTGCCCCAAAGACAGCACCTGCGATGTCAAGCACTCCAAATGTATCTCCATGTCTACCAGGAAAGACATGCCCATGTGGGCCAAGTTGCCTGCCAGGAACAGGGCAGACTGGGAGAACAAGCAAGGTGTTTTGCTAACCTCACTCCAACCTCTGTTAAATGTACATAAACCTGTCATCATGCGGCATTTACCTTTGTGTGTGTGTGTGTGTTAACTTTTAGAAGGCGCACATGCCACAAAAGAAGTTATATCCACTAACAGTACCTCTGAAATGGTCCCTGAGCGCACAACAGTTCCTCCTCAAAAGGAGGAAGTGTCAACGTCACCTGTTGCTAGGGCAGACGGTAAGGCTTTCAAACACATGACAGCAGTGTAGTTGATCTGGGCATCTGCATTCGTTTTATTTTGCTGCAAAATCTGTTTGCCAGGCAGGGACGTCCCTTGCAATAGCACAGTGAGCTGTCCCGATAAAACGACGTGTTGTAAAACTGAAGAAGGCCAGTGGTCTTGCTGTCCTCTGCCAGAGGTACGTTTGTGGAAGGATCTTTCATCAACACAAGGGCTGGAATGATGAACATATTCAATAGGGAAAAGTGTCTTCCAAACACAGTTACAGTATATCTTTCCTTTGTGTTCCTATTCTACCTACAAGGCTGTTTGTTGTGAAGACTTTATCCACTGCTGCCCACATGGCAAGAAATGTAACCTGGCAGCCCAGTCATGTGACAACAGCTCTAGCTCAGTGCCCTGGGTGGAGAAGGTCCCAGCATTCCCCAGAACAGGTGAAAAGGCCCGTGATGTAAAGTGTGACTCCACCAAAAGTTGTCCGGGTGACTCCACCTGTTGCAAGACAACATCAGGACAATGGGCTTGTTGTCCTCTTCCCGAGGTAAAAGTACAGAAAATGTGTTAACGTTGTGAACATTGATCCATAACACGATGTTTTCTGGATATAAACGAAAAAAAAAAGATATGATGTGCAGTTCTTTAAGAAACGTCACGGCTAGCTTATCCTTTATAATTGTATTTGAATATTTAGCGTAAAAGTACTATGAAAATGAAAAAACACGTGGGTAAAAAAGGAAGAAACATGAGAAGATCGCCACCAGTTCGTCAGCATGAAAAAATCCATATCTAACACTTCCCCAGTATTGCAGGGAGTTCCCCAAGGTTCAGTGCTTGGTCCACTGCTACACTGAACAAAATTATAAACGCAATACTTTTGTTATTGCCCCCATTCATCATGAGCTGAGCTCAAAGATCTAATACTTTCTCTAAGTACACAAAAGGCCTATTTCTCTCAAATATTGTTCACAAATCTGTCTAAATCTGTGTTAGAGAGCACTTCTCCTTTGCCGAGATAATCCATCCACCTCACAGGTGTGGCACATCAAGATGCAGATCAGACAGCATGAG
>JAODTR010004466.1:0-12042 GCA_025399935.1 Amblyopsis rosae | reverse complement strand
CGATAAGAACCGGAATCGATAAGCAGAATCGGAATCAGAACCGAAATCGATTAAATTCAAACGATACCCAACCCTAATCAACTGTATAAGCAGACTAACGTATGCAACAGTAATGAAAAAGCTTCATAGAGCATTACATGAATGCACCAACAGGCACTGTAATGTGCTCATAGCTGTCACAGTGGCGTGACTGTGACATAACCACCAATGTCAGATGTGACAGCCCACATTTATGAATCCTGAGGTAAACCTGACCGACAGGCCGATTCACCATGTTTGTTTGAGTGCATTGTTGGATTGTTGGCATGTTAAATGCATGTTTTCAGTTCTACATATTGCTATTTTTACAACCCTCCTTTGTTTCATAAAAGGTCTTCCTCCTGATTTCCTCACTTTTGCCACTATTTACTCCAAGCTATATCTGCTCTGCCCAGTGTCTTTTAAAGGTATAGTCAGCTATTGCAAGCTAATTGTAAGCTAATACACTTTTTGTCAAATTCACCAAAAATCTCCTCACATTTCACTAGCTTACTGTTGTCTGTGCGTGCTGAAATAATAATCAGATACTTCTACACAGCCCTGGCTCTGTAAATAGTAACATAAACAAAGTGCCGAACACCGCTCACAACAGCAGTACTACGCTTTGCTTCACAATGCGTGTCAATGTGTGAGGGATAGTGTTTTGATTTGAGCTGGAAGTTTGTTCTCGAGAATAACTGACCCGGCCTTTAAAACTCACACACGCCTCTCAGTCTCTACCAATCTTTGTCCAGCTGCTCTTTTCTCCCGGCTCTCGATCCATCTCCAGTCTCTGACCGGGCATAAAACACTGCTGAACACAAGGGCAGACATTTGGATGGCAGGGCGGAGACAGAGAGTGGGCCAGAAAGCATGGAAGGAGGAGAGATGTAATGGGATACATTGACAGGCCGCTGTTCAGCGGACGTGGCAGGAGCTGTCCGCCTGTAAATGTCACTTATCGCTCACCTGGCACTGAGCTACGGCCACTAGAGATGCTCTGCTTGTTTCCATCTTAACGGTAAGCACCTAAAATTTGCTATGGAGCCCCCCACCCCACATGCAGTTAGTGCATTAAAGATTGGGCTGAGTTGAGGAGCGCCAGTGACTGTGTGTGTGTGTGTGTGCGTTGGGCGGCTTTGCACACATTTCACACAAAAACAACATGTTTGCGCCGCTGGTTTCAAGCTTGAGGGTATTTCCAGGCACATGTTAAGATCCAATGTTGCAGTGTTTCTCACTGCAGTAGTAAACTTGCCAAGACCGGGGATGCGCATCCCCTTTCACAGTGTGACTCGCCTGAGTGTGATTGTCCTGGCGACACCGGCGGCCAGTATCCCCGACGCACCCCAGCCACGTGCACGTCGCGTTGATTGACTGCAGCTGTGCGGCCATGGGGTTATCTCAGGTTGGGGCCTTCTCTGTCGCTTTGTCGGTTGTTGTTTGTATGTTTGCTGTTACAGTAGCTTCCCAATGTTTTGTCTTGTGCGACTGTTACGCGCCTTCGTTTGTATTCGTTTCAATTCAGCGGCGAGCATTGGCTTGTGGCTGCCACCTCTACCACGTGTGTCCATTTGTGTCTGCACTCGCCCCACGCAGCCCTCATGAAGCTACAGTGCGGGGTGACCAAGGATAGTTCTGGACAAAGGAACATGTTGCCCTTTCTTTGAGCCACATGCCTAACTGTGACTGCACTTACTTGTTGCTTTGGAAAGTGTCTGGTAAATGATTTAATGGTAAACTAGTTAGACGTATAAAAGAATGCGCTACTGATAATGAACCTGTTAAACCTGTTACAGCTCTTAGACTAAAACACCTAAAAGGCATACCCAAAGTTAATTGAAAGCTGAAAGAAATGGTTTTGGTATTCTCTGAGACATTCTGAGGTCCCCCCCCAACATTCAGAATCACTGTATGTGCTGCTGGCATTGAGTAATAGAAGTCTGAACACACAGACAACACTCACTCGGACCAGCGCCACAGTTTGAGCATCAGTGATCTAGCACACTGTGTACTTTGATTAAGCATCTCCACTGCTAAGAGACATCGTCAGCCACTGTTTACATAATGGATACCAGTGTATAATAAACTTGACGCACAGCATGCTGTCTTTACCCCAAGTATTTACTCTAGCGCCGACACAGTTTTTACAGATATGCGACCCTGTTACGTGGTGCCATCGTCACTATGGAAACAGCCAGCGAGGGGAAACCTCGGCTAGGCTCTGTCACTAGCCGAGGAGGGCTCTAGATCACATGTGAATTATTAAACACTCACGCTGTATTTTTTGCTAGGGATCGAGGTCATGGGGCATGCAAGTGCATGTGCGTACGCGCGGCGTTTGTTTCTATGTGCGCTCATGGTATTACAGTATGCGCGTTATGCTTTACGTGCGCGTGCGTGTGTGTGTGTGTGTGTGTGTGCGTAGCCGCACAGGCAACGGGCGGTGGTCTTCCCAGGAAAGGTTAATCCCTTAAAGCCGCAGGGCTTCTCATTAGCTCGGCTGATGTCTGACCTTTGAGCCGCCGTGACGTCTGCGACGCCACCCTGCGTTGACTGACGGGGACCGATCTCGTCGGCTGGGTTATGTGCACAAATGCATTCACTCTACACTTACATATAATGTGCACGTGCGCACACGCGCGCGGCAGTGCCAGTTGCTGTGACCCTTCACACGGGCCATGTGGTTCTCCAGAGGCCCACAGCGCTTCATGGAAGTGCAGCTGAGCACAGAATCTCACATGGCACACGCATGTCGCACACAGCGTTGAATATAATGTGCATGAATTCTCTCTCAAATACACTGTGTGAATGGGCAGACCCTCACACACACACTATTTTTAGCCCTATAGATATGAATGGCGTGCTCAGGCTTAAATGAAAGGCTAACGTGGCAATGTATTTGTTGAAATAGGATGTATTGTGTGGAGGAGAAGGTATTCAATCAGTCAATACAGATCCCTGCTTCTAAACTGTGGAACACACGCACACACACACCAACACTGTAAAGAACTAGAATTACTGTAAATAATGATCGTGTCTGGGATTGTTTGCTCTGTGAAAACACACAAATCTAAGGAATTACAGACGTGCCTTCTATCTACTGTGTGCAGTGACTTGCTTCACTGTGGCCACCACCACATTGCCTGTGTGGGTGTGCAAGTTGTCTTTCTGTACAGTCTGGATGTAAATCCAGACTCATCTGAAGGGAGCTCAGGGAACTTGTGTGCGTGGGCGTGTGTGTGTTTGTGTGTTTTGGGGGGTGGGGGGTGCTGGGGAAAGTTAGTTGACACATTAGCTTAAGGCTACTGCAGTTATGTGTTCCTGTTCTCGTATGGTATTCAGATGTATACTATGGCATAATGGTTATTAATGACAACACCTCAGAAGTGAGGTACTGTATGGTGGTGTTGGTAAAATTGTCTGTAAATGCCTTCAAATGCAATATGCCCTTTAAGGTTCAAAGGAGACACTGCTATGCCGCACATGTTTATGTATTGATATCTTTGAGGCAGTATAAACAAGGAGCTATCGCTTTGTCTCTCTATATCTTTATCTATCGCTCTCAGGTGTCATAACAGAGGGTAATTGACCGTTATGCCACCTTACATAACCCCAGCAAATGGGTCTATGGTTTCAGGGCAGTTGTGTGGTCGCGAATGGCCCGTGCAATCTAATTCCAGCCCTTCTCCTCCTCCTCCTCCTCCCGCAGCAGTGTTGACTTGGGCTCAGGGAGGCATGCGATTGAGGAGCTGTCCCTGGTCCTGACTGCTCCAGCCGCTGGTACGGTGCTGAGCGGACAGCTGCACTCGCTGTTGCAGAAGCTATTAGTGTCAGGATGTCATTTCTCAAGCTCCCATCGCCTTCCCTTTGACCGCACCAGTAGCCCGGAGTGGTGGTGGGGCTGCAGAGTCAAGTGCACGGACCCACCTGTGTGTGTGCGCGCATCTGTAAGCGCGTGCGCTCCATTGTTTCTGTTCAACTTGCTGGAGAAATCTGCATTCTTTGCATTGTTAGCCATGCAGTTTGGTTATGGTTAAAATGTAACTGCACCCTAAATTGTGTGGGGTTTTCTTTAGCTGTATACTAAGTAATAAGACTGCTCACAGAGCAGTCTTATTACTTAGTATACATAGAATGTATCTATTACATAGGTACATTCTGGTGTTAATATTGACAAATTCCAATTTTTATCTGTTTTTCATGGTCTGAAAATATCAGATAAAAGTCACCCTGGATTTGACTGCTTTCCAACTGTACTTTTCGTCCATTTGTGTGGCATTTAATTAAAATGTTATTGTTAATGTTAAGGGGGCCCAACCCCTCCCCTCATTCAGCTCCTTGACAACATGTTTCAAAGTTGTGCTATGGGTGGAGTCAGGCTCAGAGCTGGGGTGATGTTTGACTCACAAGTAAATAAGACTTCTGCACTCAAGACCTCTAACATTCACTGTCAACGACGATGAGGCTTTACAAAGTCACTATTACATTGCTTTGTAAAACAGAGTGCTTCCAAAGGGACAACATGTGGTGAAACAATATACAACGGCTTCTGTTATTTACATGCAGAAGATATAATATCACAAGACACCGTCAGGTCAAGTGAAGGCAAGTGTTTGTTTTGCACTTAACTGTAATCTCTCACCAACACCCCCGTAACATCCAGTGTGGGCAAGGACAACATGTACACTTAGGAAGTGGCTTACAGGTAAACTACTGTATGTGTGTGTACCAGAATAGGTACCAGAGCAGGTTCTCTGTGGGTGATTCATGAGTGGGCGTGCACTAAAAACAATATGAACATAAACAATATGAAATACACACCCACACACACACACACTGTATAGGCTGTGGGATGGCCACAGTGCTAGCTTGCTAAGAGGTTGACCACAGCGGACAGAGCAGATGCACAGCCAGGCACAAAATGAGTGGGTTTGTGGGGGAAACTGATAATGATCAGGGTAATGGAAGGGGCTCGTGTGTGTGTGTGTGTCTTTGTTGTCAGAGTGAATTAGTCATTAGTGGTGTTGACATCTCTCTTTCTCCCTCTGTCTTGTGTGTGTGTGTGTGTGTGTGTGTTGGCCTCCGTTCAAGCGTTGCCTTCCACAGATGTTCTTGGTGTCCAGTTTGAGTCATCTTATTTCTACCAAATATGAATTTGCATACTGCCATTTGTCATCCTGATCTTTATTTATGGTCGTTGGCTTCCCTTCTGTTGTTCCCGTCCAGGGGTCTAATTTATAAAAGTGTGCGTAGAATTCACACTAGAATGTAAAGGAAACACAGAAAGTGCGTACGCACAAAAATATTCCGATTTACAAAACCATGGCAGTTTTCATTTATAAATTTGAAATCTAGCATACAAAAATTAAAGTCTTGCCCCACCCAATTAACAGCCAAAATTGCCTAGAAATGGTCACTGAAACTCCCTGAATACATTTTCATTTGCAATGATGGCAAAACCCAACAGAAACCCAACAAAAGTAATTTCCCCCAATCACTAGAGATTTGTGGATAGTGGGGAATTCATTATAGGCAAACTTTTTGTCAAGTTTGAGAGACTAATATGACTTCTACAATTCTCTTCCATCCAACACCAACAAACGGCACATAAAGACGTATAGCAAAGATATTATCGAAAGTAACTTGTAGGAAAAGCACGCCCGTGCATATGACATTGATGTGTTATTTTCCATAGATTCAGCATAAATGCAATGCATTCGATGTGGAACGTTCTGTCCCTGCTGTACGAGAGGTTATTTTTCTATCAAATTTTCAAAATGTTATTAGTTTCAAAACATGGCTCAAGTTTCTCCCCTCTGCCAATGAAGTCACAGTTTCCCATTTTATCAAATTTTTGTCCATACGCACGGTTGAAAGAATGCGTGGGGGACCGCACATTCTCCCGTCAAGTTAGTTTTTTATAGATCACAACCTTTGCGTGAAAAATGGCGTACACACGGCCCTAGCCCCGATTTGTGCGTACGCCACCTATATAAAAGAGACCCCAGGTGTGTTGCAGGGGAGTGACTTTGTGATTTGTTATAAGGGGACCAGTGGCCTGCTTACAGCGTGATGTCATGTTGTAATGACCGAGCCCGTCTGTCAGCGAATGCTTGACGGACACGCGTCGAGGCAGGGAAGACGAGACAGATTAGCGTGCCTGTTCGTTAAGATGTCGCTTTGAAAACGACGTCTGTTTAAATCCAAGATACATATTGTAATGTTAACCTGTATATATTAATAAGGAATGGAATTAAAATAGTCACATACTGTACATAATTACACATTAGCCTAATATACAGTGTATCTGACTGTACAGGAAAATATAGGAGAGAGTGGTCTGTTTTGAAATCTGTGTAACCTGCATTTCCACCTTCACTTGAACCATTAACTATTCATAAACAATTAGCGGGATGGCATTATGCTAGGCTATTTTGAGACCTGATGTCAGCGCCACTCCCTTTAACCACAATGCACCTCATTCTCTACCAATCCCGCCCCCAGGGTTTGCTTTCCGTGACCTCCTTCCAGCCCCCCCGTCTCTCACCGCTCTCCCTAGCGCTGCACAGCAAATGGAGGATGACAGTATGCAGCTGTGGGTTCTGTCAGTCTTAGACAGCATCTTAGAGAGCAGCTTAGACACACGTGCACACACACACACACATGCACAGCCAAACCCAGAAACGCATGCATACACCCACGCAGACAAAGGGCGGGATTGACTCTAAAACCTAAAGTCTTTCATCTGTTGCTTATGTAACAGTGTGAAGATGTAGTGACAGAAGGTGGTGTGGTTACGTATGGGAATGAGTAGGGTGTAGCGACACTGGTTTTACATGAATAGAGTTTGAGGCTGTGATTTAATTCAATTTGTAATTGCTTGCACTACTCAGAGCAGAAAACACAGTTAATGCTCTCACTTCACGTCTGACTCTGATCTGCCTGTCTGATAAGCCCTCCCACGCTCACTGATTGGCTCAGATATGCACGTGACGTTGCTCGTCCAATAGGACTTGCTATAATTGAGACAAGCGTGCACGTGTACAGTAAATCAGAAACTGTGTAGAGGAGAATTTTTTTAAATTCCAATGCACTGTATTGAATGCTAACACTCAATTGTTTGTTTTTTGGTTACACTCCATTACACTACAGTTACACTACATAATATTCCTTCTTTCATCCCTACAGTTACTTTAAATATTATCCACAGAAAACCAAGCCACACACTGCCTTGCTGAAGAAAACTCATCTACACCTTGACTTGATTAGCCGTATCAGAATAGTGTTGGGCAAGTTAGTTCAGGACTTGTATTAAGTTACTATTATATAGTTACTACTATAGTAACTATAAGTTACTATTACTACTTCAAAAATGTATATTAATTTACTTATTACTGGGAATTAAAATTATTTAGTTACGTTACTACTTACATTACTATTACTACCCTGCCTCGCCCCTTCAAAAAAATGTCAACCTGTGTAGCCAGCTCATTATATAATTGAATCCTCTTTATTGGAACAATAATGAACCATAGGAGTCAACAATCAGCCAAAGTGAAAACATTGCAGCCTCTCAAACCAAATAATTGGACAGGCTGGTTCAATTAGCCTGCCATAAGTTTGCTAGGACCAGAAAGCTTGTTCTTGTAACGCAGTAATGCAACATTACTTGTAATATAATAATAATAATAATATTTTTATCGTTTTGGAAATAGTAATTAGTTACAAAGTTACTGAAAAAAGTTAAAATATTACACTGATCATGTAACTATCCAACTATGTCCAAATATGACACACACGCAGACACACACACCCACCCCAGTGATGAATGGCGAGACTTTGCAGTTCCAGTGAGGGAAGGCCTCACGCACACACTACCCAATAGGTGGCCATACCATTGAGCTTAGTGTCGGGAGACTTGTAATCCATACCCGCCAGATCAATACATCAACAGCCTAGTTGAGTTTCATTGATGTTTTTACTGGAGGTTAGTGTCTCTAGTGGTAATTATATACGTTAGGATTATATTGCGTATCATTATCATTGCACACCATTGTTACTAGAGTTAAAGGGATTGATATGGTGAAGACATGTAGCTTTAAATCAGTGGTAATCAGTGTTTTTATTTTGTTATATAAATAATAAATAAACTGTATACAACATATTAAACACAATAAAATATTGTCAGCTTATTGGCCTCTAAAGAAGGATTTTGTTAGCTTGGCTCCGGCCGGCTATTGATCTCAGCTCAATTTTCGTAGACTGTAGCAACAAATGGAGCTTGCCCAGTGGAGATTGTGCATTTTGGGTCTGGTTCCACCAGGCTAGCAGGCTCCCTGTGGTGTACAAACCCCTCTTTGGGTTTGGGCGTATGTATGGCACTAATGCTCTCTCTAGCTGAGATATTATTATTATGATATGACGCGTGGAGTTCTGCTCTTTACAGATCAGTCTGTTAACATAAGTAGCTATGTTTAGGTTTCGTTTTTGTATTGTAGCTGAAGTCAACAGATATTACACACTAACCGATATTTTTGGCTACTAAATGACGGGAGCAAAAAACTGCAATGAACCCAGAACGCGCAGAGCTACGATACACAGCGGGGCATAATTCAGGAATATTTAATCATACTACCATCTTCTCTGCGTGCCACTATCCTCACCAGCCCCAGTGTGTGCCAGCAGACACACACTGTGACATGGCAGACGATTAGCTACTCCCGTGTTAATCGTCACTTTCACAAGGCCAAGCTTGACTCACGGCCAGACACGCAGCTCGGAGGATTTTGCTCTCCGGCAGCACCGCGCGGTGTCACACCAAAACGGTGCCATCTGTCCCCGCGACAAGGTGGGCGAAGGCTTGAAAAGAAAGCGGGACAACACTGTGGCGACTTACACCAAGAGATACAGTATGGAGATGGACGTGGTCGGGCGGGAGGGAGGAGCAGTGTGGGCTGTAGGGGAACAAGGTAATAATGACAATGAGAGAATGAGAGACTGCGGGCCGGAGAGATTCAGAGAGAGGCAGAGACTAGTTTTTTATGTAGCGATCACAGGCAACACATCACAGTATTTGCTGACACCGCACATTGTAGTAATGTGAATTCAGACACTGACATATGGCTCCACCCGCTCCACTCTGCAGCATGGAAAATGTGCTTTCTCTACAGTGGTTCACATTGGTTCACATTGTTTATAGTTTCCCCCACCACCACAATGGCAATGTTACAAATCTGATATAGGACATATAAACAACATATCTGTTTACTTTCTCTGACCACCTCCTCCCTTCCCTGAGCTTGCTCCCCTTGCCTCCTCCCATGCTTCATCCAGCTGTGTGTGAACCTGCTGCAGGCAACGGAATATAGTGGAATGTGGCGATGCTGTCCGCTGAAGCCTGTCAAAGCACAACGTACTGCTCTGTAAATACAATGATGATTATTATTATTTATTGAGTTTCAGATGAAATGTCGCTAACTGATTCATTTACATGAAAACGTAGCAATTGTGTGAGAATGTGCAGTGTTTAAAACCACTGCAGGCTGGGAATGTGCTTTGACCCACTGGACCTGCATGTACTCTACCTCATCCATCTTAACTTTGTTAATACACGTTTCCCTTGTCTCGTCAGATATTGAAATTATCTATCTATCTATCTATCTATCTATATACTGAAATTTCAAAATAGCCTAACATAATGTCATCCGGCTATTTGTTTTAGAATAGTTAAGGATTCAAGTAATGGTGGAAATGTAGTTTACACAGGCTTGAAAAAAGGCCTGCTCTCTCCTATATTGTCAGGTAGTGCATACACACACACACACACACGCACACACACACACGCACACACACACACACACACACACACACACTTGTTTATGCTACATGGTGGGGACACCTGACTGGAAGGTGTCAGTTGGGGACCACACTTTCTAAAGGGTCTAGAGACATACTTTTAACTGCTAAAATCATATTTTGCTTCTGCCAAAATGAAAATCACTTGAAACATTAAATATTTCAACATAATGCAAAACCTGAGTTTTGCTATTCCCCTGGGTACCCGTCATGTTAGGAATGGGCAAACCCCCTAACATCATTGTTTGGCATGGCTAGGCTAGACAACAGTTTCTAGACAACAATGGTTGACATGGTAATCACCAACAGTGCCATAGAATTAAGAGATATTCATGACTGAATGACAAACAGTACTATTATTACAAAACATTGTTTATTTACCTACTTATTGCTGTATAAGTCAATTGCTTCATATGGGTCTCTTGGAATAGCCAGGTGTGATCCAGACATGATCATGTTACATATGTTATATACGCAGTGTTGGGCAAGTTACATTGAAAATGTAGTGAGCTGAGCTACCAGTTACTCTACGTTAAATGAAGCGGTAGCGGCGCTGTTTTCTGAATCAAATAGCTTTTCAGTAGCGACGCTCTTTAATTGAAGTAGTGCGGTAGCGTCCACAGAAGCTACATTTTCCCAAGCATTTCTGAATCTGCAGCTCAAGTTTGTCTGATACAACTGCTAAGAATCAGTACGTGATGCCATCACATACACGGACCTAGGCTAAATGTGTAGCCGACAGAAGCACTTCGGTATGACGGTGATGCCGTAGACGTAGGTCTACTAATATAGCTATAAAAAATGCATGACCCAAGGCTTATAGCCAATAAGTAAAAAAAACAACATTGTTTATATAACTACTTATTACTGTATTTTGTACAGTATATGAACTGCATTACAACTTATTTCATGTCCTTGGTTTACATGACTTATAGCCAATAAGTGAAAAAATACAAATAAAACAATGCAGTACTGATCATTGATTGATTTGATCATTTAAGGAACTCACATGTTGTATATGCTTTTTTTTAACTATTAGATACCAGTGAACACATGGTATAGTAAACACATTCTGTGATTTATCTTGTTTGTGTATAGCAAACAGGATGAACACATAGTTTTTAACTGCATATTAGTAACAAGAACAATCCAGCAATACAGTTGTGATTTTTAGGGGACTAACATGTTTTAAATGCTCACTTTCTTTACTTCAATATCAGTGAAATCATGGGCCATGGCATAGCAAATATGCTATGCCATGGCATGCTATGCAAAACATAAGTTCATTTAAACCTTTTACAAAACCGTTTTTAATGTATATTAAGGAGAACAATTGAGCAACAGTATGTTTTCAGCCTGTTTGCTTCAATATCAGTAACATCATGGGCCATGCTATGCAAAACTTAAGTAAACCTCATGTAAACCTTTTACAAAACCTTTTTTAATGTATATTGCCATATCTGCTATGCCATGGCCCATGATTTCACAGATATTGAAGCAAACGGGCTGAAAACATACGGTTGCTGTATTGTTCTTTTTAATATACATTAAAAACTGTTTTGTAAAAGGTTTAAATAAACGTACTTACGTTTTGCACACTCGCGCTGAATAGCAGCGCTGCGATTTTTTACATAAAATTTGACCGCCTCCCAGCTTTGAACTGTGAGTGCCCCCGGCGAAGCCTTAATGCAGACAAGATATGCTACCTTCCCCGGTACCTTCCCAGTCTCTATAAATGTCATTAGGGTCTTCTCCACGGCACGTATTTCAATCGTTGACCACGTTGTTCTCCTCTTTGAAGCCCCTTAAAGGATAAAAGAGGAAATTTAAAGCCTTAGAAAGTAACTGCTACTATTTGAGGAAGTTCACGAACTACAATTGCTGGATCTTCCAATAACAGCACACTGAAAAGCAAGCGACTCATTAAAGGAATTGTCAGTGACCCCGTCTAGCTTTCCCTCTCCCACTCTCTCCCTCTCTCTCTCGCTCTCTCTTCCGCTCTCTCTCTTGCTCTCTCTCGCTCTCCTGCTCCCTCTCTCTCTATCTCTCTCTCTCTCCCTCCCTCTCTCGCTCGCCCGCTCTCTCTCGTTTGCTCTCGCTCTCTCTTCCCCAGATCCTAGCGGTACCAGCTGTTCCTGATCAGCAATCGCCAGCGGCCTAGATCTC
>JAODTR010004465.1:0-12043 GCA_025399935.1 Amblyopsis rosae | reverse complement strand
TTTGGGGTCCCCTGCTGGAGCTGCTGCCCCCGCGACCCGACTCTGGATAAGCGGATGAGGGTGGATGGATGGATGGATGGAAGGAGCTATGCAAATACATTATATTATTATTATTTTTTTAATTATTTGATAATATGTCACCAGTTAAATATATAATCATGACCATTTAGATATATGCACACCAGCATCTGAATGCACAACTATATAATCATACTAAATTCACATATAAACTAAATAATTTTGCTTGTCAGCTAGAAGTATGTACAGTATATGACCAAAATGTGATATTTATTAATACATTCATTTGTTATACTTTTGTGATACTCAAATTCCTCTGGGCTCCGGCTTCTGAGCTAGCAGGTAGCTGTGCCTCATGGGCCTACTGCCAAATAGCCAGTCTTCAAAAATCCAAACCAAAATCGACCAGTCGTTGTGCGTCGTGTTAAGCTCTATGTGTGTTAGTGGAAGCGAGATGCGTATGAACTGCACATTAATTTGGCATTAAGCTTATTTGGGTTCTGAAAGTGTGAAATCTTGTTATGTATACACATAACAGTGATGCTATGTTGCTACCCCCAGGGTACACTTGCATAGATAAAATGGAAATAACAACATGTTATAGGAACAAAAACAAATATAGGAACAAAACATTGGAGCAAAAAACAATATTCACAAAACCAGAGGACATCAAACATTCATTTTAGGAGATGTACGCCAACTAAAATGTACTGTACTGAATGAATTACCCTCCTATACATTACATGTATGTCTATGGAAACTGGTGACCAAGTGACACAATGGCTCTTGATATTATTGTTTACACTGAGCTTACCTTCGTATAACTTCCCAATACAACCAAATTCAAGTGTGTTATAGGATCATAATTGAACAAATCATTCATAAAATCTATTAAGGTTATCGACAATTATGTGCAAGTTAATATCTTGAGGAATGACGATGTAATACCAGGTTTTACCAACCAAGGTTGTCTCCTGGTTAGTTATTCTGCTCCCTGTATGACCTATGGTGACCTTGATCTTCCCCCTTTTGGAATGTTACATGAAACTGCCTCCTTCTCAAACACCACTATACAAGCCATTCAGCAGCTATGGGCCTGAAAGATAAGAAATGTGATGAGAAATTCTCTCCCAAAAACATGTTTCGAACTATATGCTATTAAGCTCTTTTGCTCTGAATTTACATGCTTAACTTACAGTATATGCATCATAATGTATACTACAAATGTGGCATACTGCATGTATAGTTATATATTTTATGCATGCTTAATTACATTGGAAAATATAATAATCTATATTATAACATACTGTATAGTAGAGTGTAATGTTGTGTATATTTGCATTGTTAAAGTTATGTACTCTTTCTGTTCTTTAACTTCTTTTGGCATTAAAATTGTTCTCTCATTAACTGTATTCTTGTATTCTTTTTCGTAATTGTGAAATAGTTGAACCCATAAATGTCCAATGAACATGTATTTTCCCATGACAAGCAAGACAGTCCAATGGAGACCATTAACCTGAATGACATAATGCATGTACATAGTGGCATCGTAAAGATTGTCCCGGCTATATATGTTGAGTGAACGTGGTCCTCGTGTGTGGCCTTGTGACAATAGAAGAGCAAGGGACAACCTTCATTGTCCACAGCTTTTAGCCTAGACTGGCCCACAAGAAAACAACCAAATAAAGATATATTGTTTACCATGGACTGCTACAAGATTGTCAGAGCTGCCACAGTGCTTATTCTAGCAGGTAGGTCAAATTTTGGATGTGTTTAATTATTTTTGTAAATTATAGGCTATTTATATTTGTTTATAAATATAATAATCTGGATTTACTTTTAATAATAACAGCCAGCGCATCAGGAGGCTATAATGTCAAGGTTATTTCTTCTACATTATATCAGTATAAGTGTTTTTTTTGCCTCTAGGTGTGGGTATGGGTGAGTTTGTCCTACCACAGGGACCCCTCAACGGAGCTCTGGGAGGTAAAGTACAGTTCGTTACCACACTTAGCCGACCATCAAAGCCCTTCCTCTCCATAAGCTGGACCTTCAACGAGCTGAACATCATCACTTCCACCAGCATAAACATCACAGACCCGGGGTACACCAATAGGATCTCACTGAACAGAGACACTGGTTCTTTAGAGCTCAGAAGCCTGGTGCTGGCTGACAGTGGGGAGTATACTCTTGTAGTAATACTAGATGGGGGGACAATACTGCAGGGAGCTGTCACGCTCAATGTGTATGGTGAGTCTGATCATTTTAATATAAACTAAATGAATCTTCCTTGCCGATACAAATTAGATGAGGAGGACGTATTAGAAGCGACACTCCTTGGGTTTATGTCTAGAATCTTGTAGATTTAGTCACCATTACAAATATTTTAAAAGCAGGGAGCAGGGGCGTGAATCTGTGGTTCCAGGGTCGCTACAGCACAATGAAGAGGGGCAGTCTGAAAGGACCAAATGTATAGTATACAGCAGGACAATTCAATTCCAGTCCTGGAGGGCCGCTGCCCTGCATATTTGAGGTGTCGCCCTGTTCCAACACACCTTATTCTAATGAATGGGTCAAGAGAAGCCTGATAAAAACACTATAGCCCTGGTATACAGTATGTTTAAAGTGTGCACCAGCCTAGTGCGTTGTTTTATATTATTGACAGTTTTATATAAATATAGTATGTCACATTTTTTATGGAAGTTATTTTAAAACTGCATTTTATGTTTATTTTTCAACTGAATACATTTTTACATTTTATCCACAATTTCTCCACGTCATTTGTTTAAAAAAAATCTACGTTATAGTTATTACATGAGCCGTTCAAATCGTTTTATCATTTTCACAATCCCTAGCTTGGACACATAATTCATGTCTCTATCTGTCACAGCCCTGATTAGTGGAGCCACCATTACCAGTCCGACAGCCACCCTGATAGAAGACAAAAGCTCTGTCAACCTAACATGCGATGCCTTGGGCTCTATCAGCACCAGAGACTGGATGAAAGACGGTCAGCCTCTCTACAGCAGTGGAAGAGTCTCCTTCACCATGGACAACCGAACGGTCAACATTAGCCCTGTACACGGCGCCAACCATGGAAGCTACCTCTGTCGAGTCAGCAACCCTGTTAGCAGCATGACTGTAGAATATAACCTCACAGTCAACTGTAAGTGTCTCAAGCAGAACCTTCCTACAGTAGTAAAATGAGCATTGTCCTAATGACAATATGAAATATGACCATTTTATAATTAAACATGTCCTGAATACATACGTTTACATTTTCAGTAACGCTTCACAGTCATTCTCCCCACTGAACCTCGAGGAGAGATTTGACCTAGATTTCTTTACTACACAAGAAGACACTGATTGGATTGGATTGTTTTTCTAAATTAAACCATTGTTGCATGCTCATTTTTAATGATATGGGACAGCACCTGGCCTATATATTGAATGATATTACAAACCATGTTTCATCTAGCCTATTTTTAATTATGGGCTGCCTTGTGTTAAATAATAGTATGTAATTAAAGTGTATTTTTGAACACATCAAACCCATTGTTTTCTTGTGCAGTTGGGCCGCATAACGTATCCATAAGTGGTCCACGGGCGCCTCCTATGGGGCATATAGTGACATTGCATTGTACAGCTGATTCCATCCCAGCTGCGACCTTCCGATGGATGTTCAACAGCAACGCAACTATTGCTAACAGCTCGTTGTATGTTATAGAGAAAATGGAAGAAGCAAACACAGGGAATTACACCTGTATAGCTAACAATATGTTGACAATGTTGGAAAACTCCACAGTTATAAGTCTGAGAGGTGAGGTTCCAATAATGTATCATTATTTAATTGTATTTAGATCCTAAAAGTAAAACATATGAACCTGGGTGCTTATAAGTTCCTGTCATTTTGCTTTGCCTTTTAAAGCCGGGTGTGTCGCCCCATGCTGGACATGTGCGGTGATGGCTGCTGGCGTACTGCTGACAAGTGGCTAGCCTGTGGAACACGACACCTGGTGACTTTAGTCATCTTTCACACACGTTCAGTTAAAATGTCCAGCCATATGGTTCTCACTTGCACCTCTTTATTTGTATTCACAGATTCATCCACTACAGACGCACATTTTATTGGTGGAGTTGCTCACTACCCTTTAAAATCACTAAATGTATACTGTATGTGTTAGCACATTTTATTATGTATTATAATGATTCATTTTTGCTATCTCATTTTTTATATATTATAGTACAAAACACAAAACAAGTATTTAAATACTCTACATTAAATAAACAAACTGGAAATGCATTTGTCTAAATGTGCGCAAAATGAATAAATACAGTAAATTGTTTCTTAATTACAATAGATTACCAACATTGTTTATCTAATTACATAAATGATCCATGTATTATGTTGTAGCTATACACTCATGTCTGTATACTCTAGTCTAGATTTTACACCTTGTCATAAATGTATGCACCCAAACCAAAGGTTACCGCAGTTTACGGTTAGGAGGAAGTATTCATAAGTCAGATGTATTCCTGAACAGAAGACAGATAATAATGGAGATAGTAATATATATCATTTTTTCCACCCTTACAGGTAAACATTACATTTATGTTTTTTGACTACATGATACTTAATGCTATAGTATACAGTTATTTGTATGTTTTTCTTCTTGTAAACAAAAAATGTTATCGACATATTTTTTGAACATAGAATATACTATTTCTGTACAATATAAGCATACTACACAGAAAGCAGCGCTACTGTACATCCACCAATAAATACATTTATACCGCACAATGACTGTATTTGAAATTGTCTAAGATGTACAGTACAAATCCTTGTTAGTTCATCTGTTCTTCATAATCAGATTCCATAGCAATGTTAACATGCAAACAGCAATGTTTATTCCAGTGTATCATCTGTTAATTCATTATTATTATTAAGAGGGTTGTCTATTGTTTCCTTATTGAGAACTGTTGTTAATTCTCTGGACCCCAAAGCAGGCAGAAGAAATACATTGTTTCTTTAAGCTTGTAATGGTGTTATACTGTACACGGTGAATGTTAAATGGACTGCATTTATATAGCACTTTTCTAACCTTCCGGCCACTCAATGCGCTGTACAGTATTGCCTCACACTCACCCATGGGTTAGTGTGATTGCTGCCATTCAAAGTGCAGCCAACCACCGGGAGCAGTTAGGGTTCGATGTCTTGGACAAGGACACCTCGACACTTGGTGAGAAGTTAGCCGGGATTGAACCAGCGACTTTTTGGATCACCTGTCGCCCTGCTCTACCCATTGCACCACTGTCCCCATGAATAAATATAGAATAAATATAGAATAAATATAATACAAAATTCAGTGCATTCTGCTGCATAAGACGCTCTGAATGGGTAATCTGACACCATGGTTATTTTAACATTTACATTTTTTATTTTAACACCGCAATAGAGGAGTAGAGAAGATACCGTGAGTATATGGTAAACCTAGTTTGTACAGATTGTAAATTATTAATATTTCAATTTGTATCCCCCCCCCCCCCCCAAACACACACACACACACACACACACACACTATTTTTCCTAATATTGGAAACACTTGCTGTACTGTTTTCTAATAGATTCCATTTTTATTTGTATTTCTTTATTTTTCTTTTTTGTTATTATTTATCAATGAAATTCAATTTATTTATGATTAGAAATTAAACTTATTTATGATGTATGGCATTATAAATGTGTTAAACTACACAAAGGATATTTTGGAGAAAAATCATCTAGCTATGTTTGTGCTGTTTACATTGATTGACGGTGCACTGTATTACATTGAGGAGTCCGACTTTATCTTTGAAAGCTAAAGGCTAAAGTAATGTCTAAATTGTCAGTCCCAGGTTTGAGTTCATCGCTGCTCCCTGGTGGACCTTTGATATATGCTGTAGGACAGAACGTGACCTTCACAACCACACTACCTCCTCAAGACAGACCATTTCACTCTGTGGCCTGGATGTTTCAAGATGCCATTCCAGTAATATCCACCAATCCAGATACAATTGGAGGCCAATATATAGGAAGAGTTAGTGTTAACAATATGACCGGCTCTATGGAGCTTTATAATCTAACTGTTGATGATACTGGAGAATACAAAGTCAAACTTATAAATGAAACAGGGGAGAGTTTACATGGAGCAATAAATCTAACTGTGTACGGTAAGAGAATAGCTTTTTAAAGATGTTTCAATTACTTTCAATCATCATATTCTTATAACCCTATATCATTACTATCTGACTGGCTTAATAGAGTCTATAAGTGAAACCGCCATCACCATCAACAGCCCAACCCCCATAAGAGAAGGTGAAAGCTCTATCAGTTTACTCTGTGATGCAAAAGGTCCAATCAGCACCAGAGAATGGGCAAAGGATGGCTCCCTACTGTATCCTAGCGACAGAGTGCAGTTCTTCGACAACAACAGGATGCTGTTTATAAGCCTGGCAGAGAGAAGTGATAGTGGACAGTACGCCTGTCAACTCATTAACTCCTTCACCACAGCTATGGCCTCTCAAAGACTAGATGTGATCTGTGAGTGCACACAAATCAACATACAACATCAATGTGATGAGCTGGTATAATCACCGAGCTACATGTGGCAAAGTACACATAATGTAGAATAACTCATTTCATATTCTTTTTCTATTGTTACCACCGATGAACCTGATGACCTACTGACACTAATGCTAATGTTTTACATTATCTTTCAATTATTTTCAGATTTTCTGAATTTTAAATTTAGAGGAATAATGAAAGCTACAGTTTATAGTGAAGTATTTATGTTGATATCGCTGTTGAAAACCTGGAAATACTACACAGAATAATTTCAGTTCAAATATATCAATATTACAGATGCACAGCCCACACACAATGCCATCAATAATAAACATGCTACTGCCAGCCATGCTATCTTAGTAAAAAGGTATCCTGAAACAATGATCAAATAAAGTTAACTTGGTAAATTCACCATTTTGCCTTAAAGGTACCTCTATTATCAAGAGCATATAGTATAGTAAGTATTGGATTAAATGAGTTGTGTAAATGGGCTGTACTGTAGTCTTCTCACAAAAATACACTGGGTAAATTCAAGTTAGCCTTCACAGGTGGCCTGCCATGTTGCAATAGAATTGGGGTGTTGGTGTCTCAAACTTTTCACTGAAGTTGGCTTGTTTTGTTTTTCACTCAGCAGATGTTTTTTTTTCTAAGTGACTTACAAGTGAGTAATTTATAGATCACGTGCCGTTATTAAGCAGCTGAACTTATTGTGCTACTATGACATGTTCGTTTTTAGTTAACTGTGTGTGTGTTGTGTGAATGTGCTTCACACATAACCAGCTCCACGTCCCGTTCCTGCACTAAGTCCAGGGGGAGCAGCAGGCATTGCTGTTGCTGTGACCTTAGTCTTGGTGGCGATTGTAGGGACATCTCTTTACTATGGCTTACATTATGTGAGGTGAGCTTCCTTGTTCAAATATGATTACTGTGATGTGAAACAAGTATATTAATGTATTGTACACAGTATGTACATACAGAATACAGACACACACACATAGTTATTAATAAAACCTTGCTCTGTATTTTAGGAACAAACGTGCAGAGACTAATGTTGACGGTAAGGCTGAAATACATTTAAACATACAAATACAGCTATATCTGTATGTGCATGCATGTTTTCTTTGTCCTATCAAATGCACCCAATCAGAATGTTGTTTAATGTAATCCTGATTATCCTAATTAAGTAATAATATTTAAATGAGAGACTTCATGAGCGGTGATGATGATGAGAGGTTAAACATTAATGCTGCTTGGGTAATATGAATCTGTACACTACATATTACTATAAGGTGATTTAGCAGACACATTTATCCAAAACGGCTTATGCTGCATTCACATGTAATCCGGCAGATGATAGACAGCAAACCAATTATCATTTACATGGACGAGAGCAAGATGGTAAAAGTGTAGTAGCTGGCCAATAATGCTAGCAGTGCTAACAGCAGACAGCATTGTCGTTTAAAGTACGTAATTTACAGCAGATGTTACATAGCTCCCTCACACAAGGTGAAAACATGGGCGATCTGGACAACGAGAAGCTAATAATAATATTAATATTAATAATATTGGTGCAACCAAAGACCAGAACCATCTAACTAAAATAATGACATACAATTATAGAAACTAAATAATATATGTATTTTCAGTCTTTATAAACAATACATCAGCGTATATCAACATATCCGCATGTGTGTTTCCGTTTGTGCCATGCCCTCTGCCATGCCACCATCTGCTGGACTCCATGAGGCATTAGGCAATGTCAATAATATCACGGTTTCATTTGAAAACGCATCTGTAGCTCCCCATTTGGGCTTTTCAACCAACACTCCAATGTTATGCATACAGTGCATAACACTTGACCAAGCCTTCTTTTTGCCATACAAAGAGCAATGTTTCTGTAAAGGCCTGCGATGAACAAGTGTGTCAGTTTTCTGAACTTTAAATGCTTCCTGGAGAATAGATAGATGTTTGAATGTCCAGAGCACAGGAACTCTACACTCATCTTTAGCAAACAACTGCATCTTCACATAGACAACAATGCAAATGAGATCTCCATAAAAGGGATGGTTTAAAAGCATTAAAAGCATGTTGTAGCCATTTTAGTGGTCTGTTAACTGACCATGGTCGCTAACATTGAACACTAGCAACTACCACTAGGGGCGCTGAAGTTAATGTTCAAGGCAAGTTAATGCGTGGTCTGTGGAGTGATCTTTGTGATTCTAATACACCTCCTCCCCTCTCTGGCCATGTTGGGAATGCTGTAGCTGAATAAATGTAAGAGATCATAATTATTTGTCTATTAACTATACTCAATAATTGATAAAGGCTACTATTGTTGCACTGTATATTGCAATAACTTTACTGTACATGTACTTGTATGGATGTGGCCTTACAGTGAGTACGTATAATTATAAATTAAGTTATTTAAGTACGATGTGCTTGTTGGGAATGTAGACCTTTAACCCAACCACTATACTTTAATTACATTTTATAAGAGCAGGCAATGATGCTTGATCACGCAACCCGTTAAAATGTGAAAAATATCCTATGTTTATTTTCTTACAGTATATTAGACATATTTATTTGTGTATGATTTCTTCATCTGTATATTCCACTGCAGACAGGAACAGGCCACAACGACATGAGATGACATCTGCTGCAAATACAAAACCACCGGATAATCACAGTACGTCTAACAACAGCACACTGCACCAGACATGTACTGTAGCACACACTGTCAGGCCAAGGAAAATAACAAACACTTTCTATGTTACATGGGTGCATGGTTGCAGAATACAGGGTTCTAATTATTTTTTCCAGTTAAAGGTCTGCCTGTATCTTCAACATTATTTGAGCCTGTATCTTCAACATTAATTGTGTATATTAGTATTAATAGTAATATTTTAACTTACAGAATTTAATAAGGTGAATTTTTTATGTTTTTTTTATGGTTTAATCATTCTTTCTCTCTATGTTTTAAAGACACATACGTTAATTCAGAAGACAGGATATTTGGTGGGAAATATAATATGAAGAAAGAACCAAATGTGAGCATCTCCTCTCTGTTGTATTGCACACATTATACATGACATGATCAATTAACAATATCATATCATGTTTACAATAATCCGGAATAACGCTATACAGTACACAAATATATTTGTTAAGTATTTGCTCCGATAAAACTAACTTTTTTCATTGTATTACAATCCCTATAGAATTCGTCTATATATGCCAGAACTATTGAGTAAGTAGTTATAATTTCTTATGCAATAGCACTACATTTAATCTTACATGTAATAATCTCTCTCTCTCTCTCTCTCTCTCTCTCTCTCTCTCTCTCTCCCCCATCACTCTTTCACACACAGTGTAATTAAGCCACGAAAGTAAAGGAGACATCATTTTACACCAATAAAATACATATCATATATCAGATATGAAAATACTGTGCATAAAACATGAGTTTTTACAGATGAAACTCTTGAAGAATATGATGTTTACAAATTGCATCTGAGACAAAGTAATGATTACCGAATTTTTTTATTTTTCTAGTAAATCCTTAGTAAAGTAAAAAAAAAAAAATCTATGTGGTTTTTAGCGGGAATCTGCAAGAATTAAGCCACGGTTGAAGTGGCACAATCACAACCACTTTGAAAATGGATGATGAATCTAAACGCTATCTCTACTATTGTTGGCATATCCTGCCAGATGCACTTAGGAGTTAAGAAGTACTTAACCCTAACCCTAACCCTGACACTGACTATGAGGTTGGACATACAATTTGGACACAGACCCGTTTTAAATGTGTCTTTCATATCTGAAAAATAAACCAGAACCCCTCCCTCTAAAGAAGCATCACACCCCAATGACTGGACAACCTCTGGATAGTGAGGTTCTCCACCATCACGGAACTCTTTTTGACCTTTCAGTAAATGTCTATAGGTTGAACAAAGTGATCATTTGGTTTGTACAATGTGTAATGTCTTACAACCCAACATTAACTTTGTTCTACAGGTATGAATGAATAAAATGGTGATTACTCTGACTGAATTGATGAACGTGCAATCATTAGCCAAATATGCCCCATGTTTGAATTTTAATTGTACAGATGTCTGTTTAGATCATTTTACTTTTAGGACAGTAACATTTCTGACCTTAAAGTAAAAGCAGTAGCCTACCAGGAATCGAAATAACTCCTACCCACAGGCTCAAAGGCAACACTATTAGGGTAACAAAACTCACAGCCTTACACACGCAAAGGAATGTCCTTTGGACAAATGAGAGAAATACATTTTAGGAGATGTAATGTTAAATTCCACACAAAGCCAACCTTTATGTTATATATAGTGGGAATACTATGATACATTAGCTTCAGGATATTATTAGTCTGTATGCTTAATTTGATGTCTATGTAATGCATTTTAAATTTTTGATGTCACTATAATAACAGTAACCAACTATAATAACAGCTATTGGATATTTGGACATGGTGTGGAATTCTATTCTGTTATAAGAATTCTGTTGATAAGAATAGAAGTTTACTTTGTTTGAACAGATAAGATAGTACCCAGCTAGCGTAGAAAGCCAACGCCCTTTGGATGCTCCTCCATCGAGAGAAACCAACATGTTCCAAGACGGACATTGTTTTATTCTCTTATTTCTGAACTGGAGCCGATTAGGCGGTCATTTGTGCCAACAGTCATCAGACTTCAACACAGCAACTCTCAGGGAAGGCTGCGCATAAAATGAAAGCCACAAATAAAATGATACAGTACATTGATCAAATAGTCAGTTATTATCCTCCTGTGACAAACACACCTCACGAGACTACAGTGTGAATATGCGGTAAGGGGAGGTGCAAAAAGAGCATATAGTACGTCAGGGAGTGACACCTTGCCACTAGTACCTATTATGGGCATTCATGATCAGGAAAATAACGTCCAGACAGGAGGCAAGGCCTACTCTGCTACAGTCGGAATCAGAGGATATCAGTTTTTTTTTTCCCCCACATCAACAAAAACAAAAGTCACAACAAACGTCAAAAGGTTTGTAGCAACTATTGTATAGTGGTCATTTATTGAACCATTATCAAGACAGAAAGACATGACACACATTTCACACCATATTCCTGTGTTCAGATATTAGTAACTTGTTTGTTTGATCAAAATGCTCTGGGCTGCCGGTCTATTATTCGCCAGGTGAAAAGGTAGAAAACCAGACCTAATGAGTCTTGCTCCTAGAGTAACAATGCATAGAACTGCTAGTACTAGAAAGTCATCATAATGTACACTACAGTATGCTAACACCTACGGTATTGGACAGGAGATCACATTAGCCACCCGCTAGCCCAGTGTTTCCCAACCCTGGTCCTCGGGGAACACTGCCCTGCATGTTTTAGATGTCTCCCTGCTCCAACACAGCTGA
>JAODTR010004464.1:0-12043 GCA_025399935.1 Amblyopsis rosae | reverse complement strand
TTGCTGAAGCTGCTGCCCCCGCGACCCGACTCCGGATAAGCGGATGAAGATGGATGGATGGATGGATGTATATGTAATTGCACACATTATAAACAATAGCTGCTCCTTAACGTTGTACAATATTGTAGCTGCTGTGTAATCACATGAGCAAATACAGTATGAAAAACAGCATATGTGACCCATCCACACAAACAAGCGAGGTCATACACCTGTGAAGGTTGTTTAAAAGTCATGGTGTGATCTATACTGGCTGAGCGTAGATATGGGGACGGCCTGTATAAAAAAAAACAAAAAAATAAAACAGCCATTTTGCTTGATGCTGGGACCCCATTGATACACAGGAGAGGTTAATTGTTGGACTCAACATCCTTCCCCCCCTCTGTTCTGCCTCAACGGGCATCTAATAAACAGCCAAACACCCCCTCTGTAATGTAATTAATGCCCTATCCAGCTGTTATTAAGAAAGTGCCACTCAGCAGCGTTGGTGCATGAAGCTCAGGTTATTAATGGATGATTGCCCATACGCACAAACTGGAGATGATGTAAGAAATCACGTCAGCATGCAGAAAACCCATTAGATGTGGTCGCCTTTGTTTGCGCTACGCAATGACAAACTACAACTAGTCTAACTCCGTTTTTATTGCTTCTCGTATATTTTAATCGGAATCATAAAACAGCCCAGTCTCGGGTTATTAGAAATGCATGTGGCAATTTCCCTACTACCATATGAAATGGGATACGTGCTGCAGCATATCAAACCAGTATCAGACAGTGGCAGGGTTAAAGGTCAAGACAGATGTTCGGGGGTTTTTTTTTCTCAGCTGTCATTTTTGTCCTTATACATATTCTGCCCTCATAGGATGCCTGAGCAACTGTGACCTTGAAAGTGTGCAGTTGATGTCCTGACAGCCGACAAAGTGACGAATAGTTAACGGTCTCATGCCGCTTCCTCGCCAGTGAGGAGTGGGTCTGCTGTAGAATACTACACTGCAAAATACAAATACTGTTTTATCCACTACAAATGCTACTATTATAAACTGCCAGCACGCTTGCTGCAGTGTACTCAGTCAGTACAAAGTTACCTGCAGTTTAGTAGCAAAAGACAGTCCTGTTTTTACTTGTGCTCATCAAGCAGGAAAATACATCTCCGTTCTTCTTCCTGATTGTGCCCTTTTCGCCAAGGCATATTAAGATTCCTGCATTGCTAGATCGCTAATGTGTTTATGTAGCTGTTTGATCTCATATTGGGAGAGCAGTTAGCTTGACACTGAGCAGCTCTGCCAGCCACCCAAATCAAAGTCCAGCAAGTGAATATCAAATTCAACTATTTTAAAAATAACTACAAAGGCATTGATATCCGTGAGTGAGGTTGTCATCTTTTCATTAAATCATACAACTCACGTCCAATTTTTTCAAAGACCAATTACGCCATCATCGAACACAGAGTAAATGCATGTAGGAATTGGTCAAAGACACAATATCTATAATGGATTAACAACCATTTAATAACAGCTACTTTTTTGCTTTATCTTAAAAGTTAGGTCCATTTAATTTCAGCGGAGGATTGAAGACATAACCGTCGTTGGGCGTTAAGGGGACGGAGCAATGATAAAAGGATAAAAATTGAATGATGTATCTTTATTGCTCTCTGTCTTTATTATCTGGGCTTCACAAAAAACAATAAAAGACCAATTTATCATAGTTTGAAAGTCTAGCTATGGTCTGTGTTTCAGACATTTTACCTTTACGGTTTATGGCTTTAAAAACATTGATATACTTTATAGAAATGCCTAATGGACAAGGCACAGGACGGTCCATGTTGGCCGGCCAGTAAAACGTTCACTGCATATAATAACTATATATTTTCTTTCTCTCTGATAATGGACCGGGTATTACTGTATACAATCTAGTACCTCTATTTTCATGAAACCACAGAAAATATTTTAATGACGATCAATACCTCTTAGTGTTTTTTTATTTGATGAGTTGTTACATTTATTGTTGAGTAGAAAGTGTTTTCTGCATCAGGTAGCAAAACAGAAGCTTGAAGATCTGGAGTTTAGTAACATATAATAAAATATTGAGCAGATTTTTATGGAACATTGTGGGATGGATTTTTCTAGTGACAATAACAAGGGCATCACATAGAAATTGATGATTTGTTGTTGAATCCAGAAGGCCGTGAAGGTTTGAACTCAACTTTGCCCCTTCTAACTCGTGTTCCAGGTCTTTGTCAACTTTGCAAGACACCAGCATGATGAGGAGGAACATTGCGTGTACAATAATCCAGTGGACACCTCAGACGAGCTGCCTATGCACCCCGTCAAGACGCCTCAACTATCAGAGAAGTTTTAAAATGACGTTCCACCGGCCATTGGTACACCTCAGGCCTCACAGGAACATGCGTTATTTTGACAGTTGTTTACAGTTTCCATTAATCCTATTGGTATATTCTGGAACTTCGCAAGAGACTCTATTCTAAGAGCTAAGCACACTTTTATCAGCATAATGCCAAAGCATATTATGAATAGCACTGATGTGTACACAGTCACAAAGTCACTTTTGTAAATTCTGAGGAAAGCGATGAGAAATCCAAACAAAATTTTAACTTAATAATGTGATTTGTTATTTTCACTATATGTTGGCGTAGTGATCTATCTGCAAAACGGACACGTTATGTTATGCCAGCAAGCATACATTGCTTGCTTTGAATAATGTCTAACTTACTACATATATATATATATATATATATATATATAAATAAAACTATACATTTGTTCATTTTCATGTATGTGTTTTAATAATACTGGCTAAATGCAACTGCTTTGTTCTACTATATAACTGGCCTACAATGGCCTCTTAATGTAAATTACCTCTTGATTGTGCCTTTCTCAGACCTTGTGGGTTACTTTTAAGGTTGACATATTATGTATGCTGTTCCAAGTCCATCCATTACTGCCTTGTTCATGGCAGAGAATAATGAATCATATTTGTTTTGCATAATAACATTGCTTTATGCCAAGAGCAGAGATTAAACATTTGCACAAACTGTCATGACTCTGTGCTTAATTTTTGTCCAGCGGTATATTTTGGGTTAGAGGGTCTTTATTGGGCCCTGACTTTTGAGTGACTTCCATCTCCCTCTGTCCCTCATGCATTATGTGTGCATGGGTGTGCGTTATCTCTTGTGCATTGTTTCTTCCGTTTTCCCCTACTATTAGTCTTTCAGGTGCCGGATCATGAGCGAGATCACAGAGACCATTGGAAGCGGAACAACAAATTGCATCCACCAATGGCTGAGTCATTCCATTTGGTATTTAAGCAGAGTGCTCTGCGTTTGAAGCAGAATAGACACTTTGTCTGCCAGCATGAATTCATTTTCTAGTCAAACTCTCGCACACACCTCGCACACTCCTGCTTTTATTTTGATATATTTTCTTTTTCCGTTTCTCTGCTTTTATTCAAAAAATTTTGACAGAGTCAAATGTGCAGGACAAGGCCAAACCAATTTATTACTCAATGCTCTTTCATTTGTATATCACAAAATATGCAGGTTTGTGTTGACAAGAGAGTAGGCCACTTCAAACCATCTCCAATTATTCACTGATAGTTCTTCCTCTTCCATCCAAACCTAAAAGCCTTTTCAATGACAATTGACCGGCTTTACTTGTGGCGTGGCGGTAGAAACCCAAACTGTCCATTAAAGAGTCTCGTTTTTCAGTTGTGTTGAATTGTGGGAATCGATGTATATGGATTTTATTTATTGATTTATTACTGGCCTTGGACACACTACAACCCAAAAGTTTATTGTTTGTGAAGTCTTGCTCAGTGGATGGAATGAAAGGACAGAGGTTTTCAGAAGGGGTGTTGAGATATTGTGACAAGCCCATGCAAATATTATATTAATACAAAATAATGACGTTAGATGTAGTATTTAAAATATGCCTTACATATTATTATTGTATTCATGTTGTGCTATTCCATTATCTACAGTAGAGATGCTGTACTAATTTGATGTACATTTTAAATATGTTTTAATTTTGTTCATTTGGTTTGCTGTATCTCAATTGTTCATATTCTCCAGACAACTCTCATTATTTCAATATTGAAAATTCTGTTCTTGGAGAACTGCAGCTGTCCATTGAGTTGCTTTCAGTGGCACAGTGTTATCAGACCATTTTCTTTTCCTCCTGTTTTTGTTTCACTGGCAGGCTGCCCCACAGCATGGCTTAAGAGCCTGGTGGGACCTTCACAGAGGAGATAAAACGCTGCTCTCAAGGTAGGATATGTTCTGATGTTTCACAGCTACCCGTTTCCCAGATTCTATTGCCCAGATTAAAACCGAGGAGATTTAAGAGCTCAGTGTTCATTTAAACTGCAGGGGGGTGAAAGTATGAGGGTGCATGGCTATTAATGCAGGTGAACCTCTGGCACACTCCCCATATGGTGCATCATTATAACATACTATTGGGCTAATGACGTGCGACACCTTTTAGTACATCATCACATAGAGGAATTGATCCTGTGTCTGCAGAGTACTGTTAATTACCCTCTATATTCATGCACATTAACATGTAGGTGTATGTATTCTACTAAATTGTCTTGGTTTCTAGTGAATTTGGCAGTCTTTGTGCGAACAATTCCCATTATTAATGGATGATGGGACTCAAAGCTTATTGAATGTGAGCTAATGAAAATAACATGTCAAAAAGCTAGATTTATGATGAGAACTACAAATTGTTTTGTCTTTGAATACAAAGGTCATTTTGTCTTTAAAATGTTGAACACATTAAATATAAACTATCACCACTAGGGGTCAGCGACAGCATGACAATTAGGGCATCAGTGCCATCCAATTACTGGGATTTTATAGGTAAGATATAAATTGAAGCTAAAAAAGGAGAAAATGTCTCATCTCCCCATCTAGTCAGGATATTGGTTGTTATGTTAGTGTTATTTGGTATACCTTGCATTGCTTTTTGTCACGTTTTAACATGATGAACACTTTACTTTTCTGTCATTATCACTCAGACTGTGGGGCTGGTGAAAGATGGACCCCAGTGATGCCATCGTAAGCGTTCTCAGCAGATGAGCTTGTGAGCACCTCTTGTCTAGTCATTTTTATATCTCAGTGGGCCCCCATTGGAGATACACTGACTGCACTAAATCTTAATTGCAATGGAGGGTATCATGATCTGAAATTGGCCAATGCAACAACCATATTTAATATGAGCCATTTAAGATGAAAATGGCCAATGAATGATTTATGAGGCCTGATCCCTAAAAATTTATTTAATATTTATACGTTTTAATCTCAGGCCCCCTCCACGGATCCCATTTGTTTCTTCACCAAAGCCGCGGGCATGTCTTCAGCAAATAACATATCTGAGCCTGCATATTAATGAACATGGCGACTGCTTTCGCCATGTGGCTTGGGCTGACCCCTGCAGCGGCTAATGCTAAGGCGAGATGTCATAGACAGAGGCGTGTTACAGCCATCCATTATTTACCAGAAGCATCCATATGGGCCTTTTATTGTGGCAGAGCTTGGCTTTGGAACGTCATTGCATCAGACACACAAAGAGTGGTGCACATCCATTTTAATAATTTAGCATGGTTTAAGTCACCTTAGCAATTACTGGTAGATTACATACTCCAAATTACCCCGTGTCTCATTTAAACTTACGCACTAGTATAAATTAGTATTTTTGAAACATTCCAGGAATTATTACCATAATTGTAGTAAAAGAGGTAAAGATAATGTTCTCATATTGGTGCATGGAATATAGTGTATTATGCAAAGACACTCTGAGGACTAGTCTAATAAGAAATTGAATCAGGAATGGGTCCAGTGCCCTTTAGCTATGCCGTGTACTGAAATAAGCCAGTAAATATTGTCTAGTTGTTATTTCCTTCCCCATTATAAAAGAGAAATAGGATTCAGCCCCTCTATAAACAAAAGGGAAATCACCTCAAGGTCAGTCCAGTTTGGTGATAAAAGCATCCAAGCCCCCAATGCGTATTTATTGATTTATTTGACTTTTCTTTTCCCTTAGAAGAGTTATTCACTAAGTGAAGTTCTTCAGTTATTTATTTATTAAACACTATTAGGCTACTGTTGTGCCATGAAGTCTTCTTCTATCTAGTTTCTCCTGTTTCAGCTTCTGTGTTCCATGGCCAGGTGTACTTGCCTCCCTTCACAATACACCTTCGTCTCATGCCAATTGTGATTCTTTCATTCTGTGGGCTGCCTTGGCATCTCAATACTCACAACCTGTTGTGTCTATAAAGTGCTACGCTCGATTTGAAGGGCACCAGCCGTCACAGCAACAGTGGAGGCGAAATAACAAGCTCTTGTCTCTTTAAGACCTTACTTGCTAATGGGAGACAGGACTCTGAATATGCCAACAAGGATGCTAAGAAGACTTAGGGTAGGCTGAAAGAGTTCAAGGCCCGTGCTGTTCTTCCTCTCTCTCTTGTCCTCATTTCCAATCTGTTAGCTGGCCCGGCACACCACTCCAGATACACCGTTGGTCTGACATTACAGACGGGTTTTCTTCTTCCCCGAGTCCCCCCAAAGCCGTATCGCACACCCACAAGCCGTCTCGACAGATGACAAAACGCCGCCGAGACGGTCGGCAGGACCACGCAGCTCCCAGCATGCTTTGCCCTCGGTACGTCACCTCGCTCAGTCATGGCGCCGGCACAGCCGGAGAGGCCGTCTCATTATTCACTTTGACGGGGCCGCGTGACCTAGCGGCTATGCCCAGCCTTGTCTGGGGACCCGGAGCAGATGTTTGATTCTGTACTGGCACTACGGAATGGCAACTAACCCACCCATTCAGTACTTCCTACAAAATAAGTTACTACGAATACTCGCATGGCACTTAAAGCGCGGTTTACATAGTATCCTGTCCGGATTTGAAGTCTCAGTAGGGAACACAACGGCCCTACGTGAATACCGTGGATGTATTGGTGACTACATGCCGGTGGGGTATCTTATTGTTATTCACTCTGCTGTCTCTTAGATTTGGGGTTAAGGGTGAGAGGAAACACAGGAAGCTGTTAATGCACCGCACGCATCGGTACGCACCGGAGGGATTCGCCCGCGCCTGCTTTCTGATTGGCCGATGCAGGGTTAGCAGGTTAGAGCATGCGTTCCCTGGTGTTGTCCGTAGAAACACAGAGCCACGCTCCTGTATCTTGCCCCTCTGGCAACAAAAGCCCCACATTTTTCCACATGTACAGGGATACTTTTGATATATTTCTGAGCTCCCTGTAATGAAACCGGGTTTGACCTTCCTGTCTTTGGAATACAGAGTGGGCAAGGCAGAAGGCCTCGGCTTAAAACCAGATTTGAATGGTGTGCCAGGGCTCAGAAAGTGCCAGTATCTGCACCCTGCGCCCTGGAATATGAGTGCAGTCGGCAAAAAAGAAGGAAAAGATGCATATGTTTGCAATCGACGCACTTTGCTGCATCAGGGGAAAACACAAAATGGCCGACCTTCAAAATGCTGAAGCAGCTAATCCCGTTTTTCTTTTTACTTCCTCAAGACAATATGAAATGCAAAAAAGCTGGTTGACCTCAAGCCACCAGAAGCATATGGTTGTCCATTTATGGGGGTGGCGTGTCAGACATACTGTAGTATTACTACACTATCGACATGCAACATAGCTACACACAATTATCATTTTGCCTCTTTCATAACATCCTATGTCGACATCCTGCAGACACACACAGCTGGTAAATAACGGTGTGGTTCTATAACACTGCTATGCTGGGCCGATTCACTCATTCAAGAGATTCTTTTACACGTTTACACAATTGAATTCTGAATATTGCGGTCAATGTCGTTAACTGTGCAAACCAGATACAGCACATACATTGGTGTATGCATCCATGCAGGTTTTATGTTTGTGTCGAGAGTGTCACATTCTCCTTCTGTGCTAGCGTGTGTACAGTTCCAATAAAAAGGGCAAGCCAATCGATCAGCAGAATCTTAACAGCCTTAGTAAAGGAGCACATTTTTGCTCTGCTGCTCTGAGCTTTGAGGGCTTTAGCTGTGATGCTTGTTCTGTGCCCCCCTTCACCTCTGGTTACCTTGCACCATTCCAACAGCACAAGTAAAGAGACTTTACTTTTAAATGCATTAACCTGTTGCTGAAGTGGCCTGCCTTGACCTCCATTTTTTGTTGCTAAAATGACAAAGCATATCTTGTCTTAAAATGCCTTGAGCTTGACTCATTTATTCCTGAATTCCAAGGACTTAAAACTGTGGGTGAAAAAGCAATTCAACGGCAAATGTTTTTATTTATTAACTGGGAATGATTAGACAGGATGTTATTAAATGTTTACCTCAAGCATGTTTCCAATAGCTGTATAGCCATCCGAGTGTTTGTGAACAGTCTGCAGTGGGTGTTTTATGTAAAGTAGTGTTACAAAGATCGGGCCTAAGGAAAACAAAGATATAGCTCTTTGTCAAAGGTTTTATAAGACAATTAAAACCCCAGTAAGATGTGTGGGTGCTAGCATGTGTTGCCATATAGGGTACTAATACTGTGTAGATTTGGATATATAATACATGGTCAAATTAGTTATATAACTGAGTTTTCCCGATACATACACTGATACACACACTGAATACACACAGGGCTGAGCAGTATTTCTGATACATGTATTTGAAATGCAAATTAGTATTTTGTCATTTGTATTTGATAGGGTTGCTCAAAATGGCTTTATATTTTGTATCAAAATAGTGTTATAAAATACCCTCTGTGAGACATTTACTTGCTGCAACATTTGATCGGTAGCCTGGGTGTAACCAGACTCAAAATGCACTTTGTGAATAAAGTCTGGACACGCTCCATTGGGGAATGTTTGCAGTTGCCGCATCCTATAGGGCATAGGCCTAGACCTCTGGATAATTGTGAAACTATTGGACAGCCTTTAACCAATTAGCATGCTACAAACTTTTGATTTGCTTCATCTACTGTAGCTATACTACAATTTAGAATGCTTGACCTGAATGTATAGCTTCAACGACATTGCATTTAGCCACCCCCACTGCTTGCTGATTGCTCCACCATCGAGGGTGGCTGTGTGAACGCCTAAGTGATCATGGTTTCCAGACTCTAATCTCAGTGAAACTTTAGTTCAGAGTAAAAGTCAGGTGGATGTGAAAACACAGGAATTCCGTTTAGCGCACACAGCGTATTCACTGTGAGGAGACATTCGCAGAATTTGACAAAATGTTTATTATCTTGCAATACACCTTATGTTTAACTGGTTGCATACTGTCTGTCAGATTTGTTAAGCAAATACAAGTTGTAGTGTGCTTTCAAACACTGTCCATTTGAAGGTACAGTCAGCAGAACAAAAAGATAATATAATTCCGACTTGGAAGCCTCTCCATACTTCCTTTGTGTTCATGATTGGCTGAGCTCTCATTTTTATTTATTAAGCTAATACACAAATATTTACTCACGGTTTGCTAGCTGCCCATTCCATGTGTGTGCTGATTAAATAATCCAGTGTTTCTACAGCCCTGGCTCTGTAGATAGTACCACAAAGTGGGGCACACAACAACAATATACTAGCTTTCGCAATGTGTTTCCAATGTGTGGGACACTGCTTTTGAGGGAGCACCCTATGGCATTGAAGGGAGAAGAGTTTTTTGTTTTGATCAAGCTCAAATATCAACAAGCATTCTTCAGAATGAAAGAATCCAATTTCAGGTGAAAGGTTAGGCTAGATCAAATAGACCGATTGATAGGTTTGTGAAGTGATTTCATGCTCCATTGGAGAAGTATTTTTAAAATCCAAAAATAGAGTAGTTTATTTTGATACATTGCATGACTGCATTATTTTGTAGTTTATGTTGATGCACAATTAAGGTATAGGCCTATTTGGTATTTTATTTTAAAATACATTATGATGTATTTTTGCCCACCCCTGAATATACACCACATGCTAGCTAAGGAGCTAAGGTTGTACTGTAGCCTGAAATTTGATGACTAATCTTAATACAATTACTAATTGAACGTGTGCGTTATCTATATTTTAGTATTTGTTGGACAAAAGCTGTTTGATATCTAGATTGTTACAGTTAACATTACAGTTAGCATTATCAGTCAAATGTAAAAGGACACTCAAATTTGCGTCAAGAAAAACATTTACCAGGTGTACATAGATGTTCCGTCATTCGACTTTTAGAAGGGAAAATGTTTTTCACACTATATGCAAACCAGAATGGTCTGCACATGCAAGTCAGTGGGGAGGTCCATGGATTTCACCATAATATTGCCCATTATTTCTCTCTGGGGAGCATATTGCAATAGTTCTCAAGCATGATCATCACTGGCCTCAGAACCATAGGCAGCAAACTGTTTCTGGGCAGCCTATGTCAGCCTCCTCAGCAAAATAATATTGGTGATGTAAGGCGACACGCCCACTTAAGAGAGCAGAAGCGATCCATTTTTGCTCTCTTAGAAATGCATCACAATGCTCTTCGTTTAGGATTCTAATATATTTGCCCTTACTATGCAATGTTACAAAAACATTGTTGTGGTTTATTTAATAAACTGTATGTGTTGTGTGGCTTGTTTTCCCATCTCTACTCCTACTCCTTCAAGTGGAACCAGCTTCCAAGATGGCGCACTATTTTTATTTTATTATTAATTAATTGTATTATACCTTTATTTTACCTTTATTTTACCTTGGCTGGTGCATCACTGAGTAAAGCCTTTGGGTTGTACTGTATGTCGCCATGTTTTTCTGTGTGTCTACAGTATATACAGTACCAGCCAGCCATAATGTACGTTTACAAGTCTATGGAACCAACAGCCTTTGCCTGTGTATGGAATCTCCTCCCCACGTGTGCTGATTGGTTGAATGTGGGCCAACCACCTGCTAGCAGCTGTGTTTTAAAATCACTGTCAAACACTTGTTGCAGATGAAGGTGGTCCTGTCACCTGCTAATGATTAGAGTGACACCTATTGGCATTGCCTCAGTGACAAATGACGTTAAATGGAGACTTTCTAGACTGCTAGTCAGAGCGGAAACAAGTCGGCATGGCTTCAATTACGCCAGTGGCTGTGACATATTTAAATGTTGCCTCAGCATTAATATCAACCCTCTGAAAGTATGAAGTTATAGTAGGAACAAAAGAAGGATAGCACTGCCTTGGAGGGAAAACACCACTCAGTGCTGTGTGTTTTTTGGCCCAGGACTGGCAGCCCATTGTTTGCATTACTGGTGGCTGTAATTACCGTTCTCCGAGCCACTTGTCACCCGACATCCCTGAGCAGACGAGGCTAGAGGGGCATATTGCTCAACATGCAATCATCTTCAAGGACAAAGGAGAGACAGTGAGAGCATGCGAGAGACACAGGGAGCAGGGCAACGCATTTGAGGAAACGGGAGGGGGAGAATGGGGCAGACAAAGGCAACAATGCTCTCAGGAAAGACCGAGAGCCTCTTACAAAGCAGGAGGGGAATCCGCACATTTCATGGCACTTTAACCGCTTCACCTATTTTCTAGATGGTTGTTTGTCTCCTTGTCTCGTGACAGCGTAAACAAAATGGAAGGCCTGCTTCCACATGACAGAGAGCGCCAGCTGTGTCGACGTTATTCTGATGGTTTTGAAATAAAATAAACAGCATTGTGTTAACTCCAAAAGTAAACAATGTCATGAAGCAGATACTTTTTATCAAAGCATTGAGGAGCAGATAGGAGTTGCAGTAGAAACCGAATATCTTGGAGAGATGGAGATTTATCTTTTATATTATAAAGATGTTTTTGAGATATGTTTTTTTAATGATCGCCAAAGGCTTTGAAAATGGCACCCTAACCTACTCTCTCTGCTCTGATGAAAGTAACCTTGCTTATACAGTATGAGTAGTAGTATCGCTGATCAAAGGGAAATTATAATTACATCTAACGCAAGGTAAGAAATCTATGTTACCGCTCCGGGAACCATCACCTTATCGTGGTGGAGAGGTTTGGGTGCCCCCATGAACCTGAGGGCTGTGTTGTCTGGAGC